>JAULKM010061354.1:0-12310 GCA_032355605.1 Rubia tinctorum | reverse complement strand
CCCCCCCCGCCCCGGTGAGAGGTGGTGGTGCGTGGGGTTCACACACCGCGCATGGCGGCCGTTGTGATGGCCGCAGTGGTGGCCGCAACCCAGTTTTTGGAGGTTATTCTGGTCGGGGTCATTCGCATTGTACATGGTGTGGTCGTGTTGGTCATTTTGCCTCTACTTGTTATAGCATGTTAGCCCAGCAGCTACGTTCGTATTCGACTCACTTGGCTGAGTCTTTTCAGTCCTCTCTCCAGCTGGATCCATCTTCCCGAACCTCAGAATGATACTTAGACTCTGGTGCCACCAACCATATGGCCTCCTCTGCTTCCCCCCTTGAGAGTGTCACTCCTTATCATGGTAATTCTCATGTTTATGTTGGTAATGGTGCGCCAATTTTGATTTCTCATATTGGTGATTTTCTGATTTCTTCTACTTTACGCTTATATGATGTCTTAGTTGTTCTCGATATTACTAAGAACCTTTTATCTATCAGTAAACTCACCAAAGTTATGAATGTTGTTATTACTTTTGATAACCGCAACTTTGTGATTCAGAGCAAAGTGGCCAAGGCGGTCGTGGGCAGAGGCCACAGTGAGGGTGACCTGTACGTCTTGGATCATGGAGAGGTTGCACTTGTCTCTTTTCTCCAGCAAAATAAAGGACGTGCTTCATTTGAGATTTGGTATGCTCGGCTTGGACATGCATCCCCTAGTGTTATCTCTAGTTTGCAAAAGTATGGAATGCTTTCTGTTTCTTCTGTATTGCCCAAACCAACCACCTGCGCCCCCTGTGTTATGGCTAAGGGTCATCGGTTGGCATTTGTTGAAAATTATAAACTTGCTTTGCATGTATTGGATTTGGTTCATTGCGATTTATGGGGTTTTCCCCGGTTTTATCTGATTCTGGCTTTAATTATTATGCTCTATTTGTTGATGACTTTTCTCATTTCACATGGCGTTATCCACTTCATCACAAGTCGGATTTTGTTGATGTTTATCTTCAGTTCGAGGCTTTGGTTGAAAACCAATTTTCGGCCAAGATTAAGATGTTTCAGAGTGATGGTGGTTCTGAGTTCCTTAACTCCCATCTTCGCTCTCATTTTTCTTCTCAGGGCATCCACCATAAAGTTTCTTGCCCTTACACTCAAGAGCAAAGTGGGCGTGCAGAGCGTAAACATAGACATGTTGCGGAAATGGGGTTAACTATGCTTTTTCACTCGCATTTTCCGTTGTCTCGTTGGGATGATGCCTTTGCCATGTAGGTTCACACCATAAACTAGATGCCTACTCCAGTTCTGCACGGCTCTACTCCCTGCATTTTTCTTTTTTTTTTCAAAATCCCATTTACTCGAACTTTCACCCCTTTGGGTGTTAGGTCTTTCCTTATGTTCGCCCGTTTGCCCCGTACAAGCTATCCCCTCGAAGAATTCCATGCATTTCCCTTGGCTATAGTCCGCAGTATAAGGGATTCCGCCATCTTGATCCGTCTTCCCATCGTGTCTATGTGACTCGCCATGCTCGGTTTGATGAACTCTGTTTTCCTTTTGCCTTCACCGCCTCGGTACCTGGTTCACCTTTCTCAGCTTTAGATATCTCTGCTTTCATTGATCCTGAGCTGGCTTCACTACCAGAGTCATCTCCTCCATCTCCTGTTCGCTCCTCTCCTTGTCAGACTTGTACCTCGAGTTCTGATTCTACAGTGGTGGTCCCCTCTATAGTTCCAGCATTATCTCCGGTCATATCTCTGCAACCCACTCCTCCTGAATCACCATACTTGTCAACTGATTCCTTATCCTCATCCCCGTTACGGACTCATCGGATGGTGACTCGATCTACTACAGGGGCTATTCAGTGGCAGAATTACTCGGATTTTGCAGCGCATGGTTTTCTTGCTGCCTTACTAGCCCAGACGGAACCGACAGATTATCATTTTGCTCTACGTGATCCTTCTTGGGTAGCAGCCATGGATGAATAAATTGTTGCTCTTCGTAGTCAGCATACCTGGGATCTAGTTCCATGCCCTTTGGATGTCAACATTGTTGGCTCCAAGTGGGTGTACCGCCTCAAGTATCATCCTGATGTCAGTATTGACCATTATAAAGCTCGTCTGGTTGCTCAGGGGTTCTCTCAGATTCCAGGTTTTGATTTTGATCACACATTCAACCCTGTGGTCAAGGCATCTACGGTTCACACAGTTCTTGCCATTGCTACGATGCGCTCTTGGCTGCTCCACCAGCTGGATGTAAAGAATGCCTTTCTAAATGGTGTCCTTGATGCTCCAGTGTATATGGCTCAGCCGGTCGGTTAAAAGGATCCCCTTCGACCGGATCATGTTTGTTGCTTACGTAATCCCACCTATGGTCTCAAGCAAACCCCTCGGGCATGGTTCCAGCGATTCAACAGTTACCTAGTTCGACTTGGTTTTCGATGCAGTACTGCTGACACATCCTTATTTATTCTTGCTCGGGAGACATCACTACTCTATCTTCTTATATACGTCGATGTTATTATCCTCATCGGCAATGACTCCTCTATGCTTTAACAGTTTATCTCTCGCACTCACCAGGAGTTTGCCATCTTGGACATGGGGGCTTTTCACTATTTCCTTGGTCTTGAAGTTATGCCCATTGCCTCTGGTCTTCTTCTTGGATAGGCAAAATATGCTCGTGACATTTTGAGTCGTGCTGAGATGCCAGATGCTTCTCCTGTCACCACTCCATTTTTGTTGAACTCCCAGCTTCTCAGCAACACTAGTCCTCGATTTTCAAACCCGACACTATATCGCTCATTGGTTGGTGTTTTGCAGTACTTAACCATTACTCGCCCGGATCTGGTTTTTGCGGTTAACTCCGTTAGTAGTTTCTCCAGGACCCTTGGGATGATCACTTTGCCACCGTTACTCGGATTCTTTGCTATGTTCGCGGTACTATTCACTTTGGTCTCACCTTCCATGCTGCTAGTTCCCCTGAGGTGCTGAGTTATTCGGATGCTGATTGGGCTCGTTGCATCGAGACTCGTCGTTCTAATTACGGATATGCTATTTTTCTTGGAGGTAATCTTGTGTCCTGGAGTGCCAAGAAGCAGCCTACTGTTTCTCGATCGAGTACGGAATCAGAATATCGAGCTTTGGCGAATACTGCTTCAGAGGTTGTTTGGCTGTCCCATTTGCTCCGTGATCTTCGATTTTGTCTCTCTGGGCCCACCCGTTGTTGTGTGATAACAACAGTGCCATTTTATTGGGGCAGAATCTGGTTGGTCATAAGCGTGCCAAGCATATTGATATTGACTATCACTTTGTTCATGAGCTCGTTTCAGCTAGCAAGCTTCATGTCGCTCATGTTCCCACTACACTTCAGGTTGCGGATATGTTCACAAAGGGTCTTTCCCGTGTTTTTTTAGTTCTTTGGATCCAAGCTTGGCGTCTCTGAGCATCCAACGCTTCGCTTAAGAGGGGGGGGGTGTTAGACTAAGTCATATAGAAAAGTAGTATTAGAGTTCTTGTTGTCTTCAAACTCTACTATATAATCTTCTATATATTTGCACCACTTAATAATACAATGCATTACGGGAAATACAATCTCCAAACAAAAATAAAGTAAACCATTTGCTAACTATCATAGGAAGACGGAAAATTTCCCGGTGAGGTTTTTGTGCCAGATGCATTTCAGTGTTCTGAGAGGTCTCTATTTCTGACCAATAGCCTCCTGTGCAAATATGAAAGTGAAGCTTCTAATGGTGGATGGCTTTGATATTAATTTGTCTTCTCTGTTAGGGTTTATGGAGGTTTCTTGCAAAAAAAAAACATAGCAAATTAGTGGGCAGATCATTTAAGAATAGTAAGTAATATTGTTTGTTAGTGATATCCAATATAGATGACTGTAGTGTGATGTGGTCAGTGAGTGTGGGGAAAATATCTTGAATAGATCTAAAGTCGGTCCAATTTGAGGTGAAAAATAGATTTCCAGAGTCGTGAATAACCCTAGTTAGGTCCTTAGCTATAGGGTTAATATACTTAATCCTTAGCCAGGTTTGTGATTTTCTAAGATTGGGAGGAATCGACCATATAAGTTGAGACCAGGCGGTTAGACCTAACTGGAATTTCCACCAGATTTTAAGGGAAAAAGTATCGGTGCTATCATAGAAGTGTCTGAGACCTGGTCCATTTTGTAAGGTTGGGTATGACATGTTCTTTAGGTTTTTCCATACCTTTTTTGTTCCATTTTTTTTCTCACCCCAAAACGAGGTAGTGATTTTCTTTTTTAAAATCAGTTAGTACTATTTTGGGTGGAACCTTGACTTCCCATATATGCTGTGGAATGGCAAACATTACAATTTTTATCAGTATTAACTTACCTACCATACTTAAACATTTGTTCTTCCAATTGTTTGGTAGAGAGTTATACTTCTGTAATATTGAGGATTTAGGTATGCTTGTAAAAATGGGGCATCCAAAATAGGTAAAGGGGAAAAAACCCTGAGACATGCCAAGTTTTATTTTAATTAGTTGAACCAGTGTTCTAGTGTCATGTTTGCTAATGAACATGCTACTTTTACTGTAATTTATCTTTTGGCCACTTTTTCTTTGAAAATATCAAGGAAAACTCAAGTCTAGTGAGCGTGTGAGGTGTGGCATGTATAAAGACTATTGTGTCATCAACATAAGACAAGTGGGAAACATGTTCAACATATTATGCCATCTTAAAGTGGCTCAGTTTCTTGTTAGCAAAAAAAACTTGAGTGATCTTCCAAAAGTTTCTGAAAAAATATTTAAGAGAAGAGGATAAAGGGGATCTCCTTGCATAATACCTCGTGAAGGTTGAAAAATATAACTAGCTTACCATTTATGATGACAGAGAACCAAGCAGCAAATAGATTTCCCATAGTAATTATGGTAAAATGAAGCGCAAAACCGATTTGAAGCAAAATAGGATGTAGAAAGGACCATTTGAGTGTGTCAAATGCCTTTTTCAGGTCCAATTTGATAATACAATTTGGATGCTAGTTTTGATTGTTCAGAAAAGCTGTCACTTTCTTTAAATAAAGAACATTGTCAATAATTTCTTTCCCTTGCATAAAGGCTGATTGATTTTCTAAAATCAACTTTGGCATCAGGTTGCTTATTCTGTTAACTATTATTTTTGAATTTTTTTGTTACGAAATTAGACAAGCTAATTGGTCTATAGTATCTAAAGGTAACATGGAAATCTTTTTTTTTGTTTTTTGTTTTTTTGGAATTAGGCAGATCCAAGAGCTAGATATTCCAGGTGGGATAGGGTTTCCTTTCATGAATTCACGAGTTGCAGGTAATATATCTACTGACATAGTTTCCCAATTTTGTTTGAAAAAGCCAGGGGTATAACCATCTGGTCTGGAGAGCTATTAGGGTTTAGAGAGAAGACAATGTCTTTCTGTTCTAATAGGTCAGGTTCTCTGAGCAGAGAGTCATTCTCTTGGTCAATTATGACCTTAGGAATTTGATTCAAGAAATGGTCCTTGAATTTGTCAGAATCGGGTTGAGAATCATCCGTGAGAAGATTGTGATAGAACTGGATGAATTCTCTCTCTATGTCTGGGGATTGTCAAGCCAGATGCCATATGATGATTTGACCTTTGTGAGGTGTGCTTTAATATTCCCGACAGAGGCTTGAAATTTTTTGGTATTTTCATCCCCTTCCTTCAACCATTTAATATTTGTTCTTTGTTGCCAAACTAGTTTTTCTTCAATTAGGGCTTTTAAAAGTAGTGCATTTTTTTGTTTAAGAGTTGCTATTTTCATAGCATATCTCTTGAATTCCGAGGGCTTCTTCAGCCTTTTTGATGTTATCACTGATATCACCATTCCATGACTTTAAAACCAGATTCAGTCTTTTTTACTTTGATCAAAATCTAATCATTCCTGTCTTTCTAAGTGGCAGATCCCAATTCAGTTTGATTATGTGTTTAAGCTCAGGTCTGGAGAGTGAGATATCAAGAAATGTGAAAGGCTTGGGTAATGTAGGGAGGGTGGTTCTCATTGTTAGGAGGAGTAGGTAGTGGTCTGAAGTGAATTTGTTCATAACGTGTACTGAACTGTTTGGGAAAAAGTTGAAGCCATTCCTGGTTGCAAATTGCTCTATCCAGTCTTTCTAGGGTATGTGGTTTTCTATCGTTCGTCCAAGTTAAAGAATATCCTACCATGTTTTGGTGTAAAAGCTAGTTACCTCATACAAAGTCATTAAAATCCCTGATGAAGTTGGCATTAGGTCTTTTAGGGCCTTTATATTCCTCTCTTGCTATCATAACATTAAAATCCCCAATAAGAATTTTATTAGTAGTTGTTAATAATTTTTAGATCTGTCCATAAAGTCCATTTTTCAATCATGTTGGTTGAGGCATGTATAAATATGTCACCCATTACCTCAAAACTGAGCGTGCATTTAATTTTGGTAACAATAAACTGAGGATTCTCAGTTTGTATTACTACCTAAAAATTGTGATTCCAGAAAAGGCAGATGTTATTTTGTAAGGATATGTGGAAGTTTTCAAATTTTAGTTTGGATGCATAAGCCTTTGCTTGATTCCGGGAGTGTTTAGGCTCTAAAATGCATAACATATTAATGTTATGTATTCTAATCAGTTTCTTTAACCGTCAAAGGAAGTGTCTGTGCCCCTAAGGTTCCAAATCAATACTTTAACATTTGGTGCCGTACTAATCATTTAGAAATGGTATTTTTTTCTTTGGGTTATATACCAATATAACCCTACCTACTTGACTAAGTACCAATATAATCCTCAGATAATTTTTAGTGCAAAACAACCCTAATTAGTTGACATAAGTGTTTATATAACCCTACACTATTTTTGTCATTGACCGACGTTGACCATATAAAAAATGAATAAAATACCCTTTAACTTAAAATTATAAATGTTCGAACATTTTTGCCCTCACCACCACCTCCAGCAGACAACCACCACCATTTCCCACCTGGCCATCGCCACCACCACCACCCCATCACCACCACTTCCACCGCCAGCCAGCCACCACCACCACTTTCACCGTCGAGCCACCACCACCACCTCCAGCCAGCCATCATCACCACTTCTACCGCCGGGCCACCACCACTTCCAGCCAGCCACCACCAAGGGCTGAACTAGGGGGGCTGACACCTCCCCTAGGATTTGGTGGCACATAATTTAGGCCTAGATGTCACCGGAATCCATGGATTCTGCCACCCCTAGGTTTAGTTGCAGGCTTTGTTTCCGGCAAGCTTGTGAGGAAGATGATGGGTCTTAATTTTTATTTTTTTAATGTCTTCATTAAACAAAATGACATCGTTTTCATGTAAGTGAAATGACGTCGTTTTGATTTCAGTGGCAAAAAAAAGAAAACTGAAAAATTGGGCTTCAGGCTCAATCTGAAATACCCCATTGGGCCATTGTAGACTTTTTAGTATATCAAAATAGCAACAATTATAGGCAATAATATTTCATAAAAATGCAAGATTGAAAATGTGGCTGGTGGAGGGGAAATTAGTAACTAATGAGTCATATTTGTTAACTTATTACGTTATTTGATTAAATTGTTTTATTATTTAATTAATTTTAGATATATAGTGATTTTATTAAACAATACAATTAATTTGATTGTGATTAGATATAAATTTATTGAAAACTTAGGATTTAGGTATAAATTGTTTATGTGTGATTTGTTCACTTTTTTATGTTAAATTAATAATTTAATTTAAAAATATTTTTCTTATTTGATGTTAAATAGTTTAGTAATTAATTTGTAATTCGAAGTAGTAAAGGTTGTTCGTTTTAATATTGTCGTATTAAGCGATCAAATTTTTTTTTGCATTTCTTATTCCGCCCCCTTACATACTGTTCTGGTTCCGCCACTATTGAGAATGAGATTGTTTTTGGAATAAATTGATTCCATAGAGAATGTACCCATTTGATTAGGTTTCCATTCCAAGTAATCATTTTTCTCGTGGGAAAATGATGTTTTCAGTGTTTACTTGAACTATATCCCCAGACAAAAAGGAAAGCGATGTAGGTATGTACCTGATTTTGCAATATTTTTTACTCGTGTGTATCTAAGCCATGAATCGAAAATTCTATTTCTATCATGTGAAGACACAATATATTTTTCCCAAGGTGAAGCCCCAAGTTGCATTTTCCACAAGATCTTAAAGGAGAATGAATCAATTATTGTGTGGATATATAATTCAGATTCCTAATCCATTTTCTAAAGTGGGGTGACAAATTTTCTCTCATGATGTCCAATGTTTGTTATGTCCATGTTCAGTTTGTCCTCAAAAAAAATTACTCAAGATGATTCGAATTTTTTTAATTTTCCTTTTTGTGGGTGTTGTTACCGCCCAACAATGTTGGGTGTGGCTAGAAGAATGTGAATTATCAACACTAGCCCACCTAAAATCATTAAAATGACTATTTTACTTCCTACCTAAAAATAAATTTATTATGATTAATTATAAAAAAAATTAAAAATTCCCTCTCTTACTTGGGGCAATTTACACCCACTTATATGTGTACTTTCCCGATTTCTCAGAAAATTTGATCAAGCGACCAACACAACCATGGGAAGATTGGGTCACCAGAAAATGGGGAAGAAAGCACAGGAAAGAGTGAGGATAGAAGTTGAGGACAAAAGGGGGAACGGAAAATTATTACGGAATGGAGATTTCAAAAGGAATGACGATTAGAAGGGAGTTCTTATCAAAGAAAATGAGGAGATCCATGAGCTGATACCCACAATGGAAGTTGAAGTATTAGACTTAGGGGAAAATAGGAAGTACATACTCTAGGGTTTTACCCACCTAAAAAGAGTAAAGTGCAGAAAACAGAGGAAGAAGGGAGTTCAAATGTTGAAGACGTGAAAACTAAAGGGAATAGGTTATCAAGTGGAGATGGAATGGAGGTGAAGAATGTAAATTGTAGAGCTCTCTATTTACAAAATAATTGAAAGAGGTGAAGTATTAAATTCAATTATGGTGGAGGGAAAGGAAATGGGGGAAATTACAGAAGAAGAGGTAGAAGAAAGTGCAAAACACTGGAATTTTAAGGCAGTGTGCAAGGTGTGTAAAAGTAATCTACCATTCAAAATTACGAATGATTATTTGCTAGAATATGGGGTAAGAAACAATTGAAGGTATGAATGAATGATAAGGGTATTTTTCTTGTGAAATTTATGTCGAAATTATGCAGGGATGAGATAATAAAACTGGTAATATGTACTTTGATGGAAAACATATGATTATGAAACTTTGGTCCCCCAATTTTAATTTTTTTTGAGTTGAATACAGTTTCTGTTTGGGTGCAATTATTGTTACTTCCTATGGTTTATTGGAAACCAACGCTTATTAGTAAAATCACGAGTCACATTAGTAAGCCTATATCTCTAGATAAAGCTACTATAGTAAAGAAAGATTAACTTATGCCAGGGTGAAGATTGAAATTGAAATTAGTGATTCTGTGTTTGATAAGGTATTATACCTGAATGAGAAGAAAGTGATTGTGAAACAAAAGGTAATATTTTAAATTGTATGAATGTGCGACCTTGCACGGCCATTCGGCTAAGCTGAAATAGTGTCTGACTCGTACATGAATGGTCCTAAAACACCTATAATCTCAACTACACAACATAAACAGCTACCATGCTAATAATGAGAAGCAAGTATGAGTGCCATAACAGTTATGCTCTTCCCTTTTTTATTCAAATCCTCTATTGAAACCATAATGAATGTTTTACGGATATATAGTATGAGAAAGTAGTTTTGTGTTGGGATTTGACAGTTTTTCGATCATTTTTTCAAGTTCAAGGTTTAGGTGCGACGTCGTGAGTGGGAATACGAGTGGGTTGGGGTGGGCTATTTATATACCCATTGTGAAATGCTATCTTTAAACTGGATGTGCAATGTCGTATTCCCAGGCGCATAGAAAGACACTAACAGAAAGGGAAGTACGACGTCATTATTCGTATATTTTGGGGAACATATATGAGTTGTGCCTAAATATTATACATTTGGGATTGGACCAGAGGGAATCAAATCGATATTAGCTGAAGTCACAACCCTTATCAACAAAGTCGAGGGACGACCGAGGCATAAGCAAATTCACATGTTATGATGACTGTTCCGAATTAGACAAATTGCCCAAACCAAAATTATCTCCAGGCTTAGTCAATGGTGGACTCAAACCACATATGCCATATGTCGCATTTATATGTCGTCATTTCCAAAAGTATTCCAACATTGTAGCGACGTTACAAAAGGGATTGTGGGCTAATTAGCCCAAAAGCAGTGAATCTAAGCCCAAAAAAATTAATTACCAAATTATTTAATATGGGAATATTTTTACGTAATAAAATAAATAATAAACATATTGGAGTAACGGAAAAAATTGATTTGGCTACGTCCAGTGTTCAAAAACCCTTACCCATGTAAAATAAGGTTGATAATCCATCAGTTTATAATGTAAACCTTATGTAATTGTTAGATCTACTATGTTTTGGTCCTGAATGAAATTATCTATGAATGGCCTTCAACATTCTTAACCGTTGAATGGGTAACTTATAAACCTTCACTCGTGTAATAAGGTTGACTATCTGTGGGTTCTTAAGGAAAATCGTATGTTATTTTTAGAGTTGTTATCTTTTAGACTCAAATAATATCAGGTATGTGTGGTTTTGATTAATCTTAACTGCTAGCGATGGGTGATTGTCAAAGCCTCACTCGTGTAATAAGGTTAACTATCTGTAGGTGCATAATGTAAACATTATGTAATTGTTAGAGTTTGTATCCTTTGGCCTCAAAAGAGATCAGTTATATGTATGGATTTGAACAATCTTAACCACTGGCGATGGGTGATTGTAAAACCCTCACTCGTATAATAAGGTAGGCTATGGATGGATTCTAATGTAAACGTTATGTAATTGTTAGAGCTGGTATCTTTTGGCCTCGAATGAGAACGATTATGTATGGCTTTGAAAATTCTTAACCACTGGAAATAGGTGATTGTCAAACCCTAAATCATGTAATATGGTTGATTGTCTATGGGTTCATAATGTAAATGTTATGTAATTTTAAGAGCTAGTATCCTTTGGCCTTCAATAAGATCGGCTATGTCTGGAAGTGAACTATCTAAACTTCTAGCCATGGGAATTGTTCGAACCCTTACTCATCTGATATGGTTGACTATTTCTGGGCTAATTAGAAAACCCTATGTAAATGTTGTAACTAATATCTTGCACTATCAAATGACATTAGATATGGCGGGCCTTCAAAATTTTAACCATAGAAATGGGATCGTTAAACATGCGCTTGTGTAATAAGGTTGACTATTCTTTGGATTATAATGAAAACCGTATGTAATCTTTATAGCTGGTATCTCTTTTGGCCTTGAATAAGATCAACTATGTTTCACATTGAAAAAGTTGATCCATTACGAATGGTAATGTTCGAACACTTTCAGTCATGTGATATGAGTTTACTATTAATGAGCTTACATGGAAAACCCTATGTAGTTGGTAGAATTGACATTGGCTAGTACTGACCTTCATCAATTTTATTTATCAAAAGGGTAATGCTTGAACCCTAACAATGTATTAAGCTTCACAATGATTTGGCGTATTATGGAAACCCTGTGTAATCAATAAAACATTTATTTTTTCGCCACAAAACAGAGTAATAAAAACATAACAAAACCCAACACAGTGACACATTAGATTACCTAGTGAGGATAGACCGAAATGTTGGAGACATTGTATATTTGCATGCAATGGGCCATTTTTCCATACCTAGGCCCATTATATCCCATTGAACTCTTGTCATTACTGTGATCTCAAAATAAATCTTATAACCCGACAATGGGTCGACACTTGTGCGACGTCGGACATTCATATGATATAAGCCCGTTGGGTCAATTTTGACCCATAAAAAAACCTAGAAAACTTAAAATCAACATGTTGCATGTGCATTACGATGTGACATATACTTAGGAATTAAAAGACCAAAAAACTTTGAAAAACATTTATTTTAAAAAATGTCACCCCCCGTACAAATAGCCAAATTTCTTCATCACCATTTCCTTTCTTCTCCAACAAATGAACTAACAAAAATACCCAAATCCTTCACCGCCATAGAGGACAAATAGAGAAACAAAGGGAAAGGGAAGATGTTCCCATGGGAGGGGATTCCATGAATCAAAATTTTGGTAAGGTTTCATATTTCTAACATGACTTGATCATGTTGTTAATGGTACCCCCATTAGGATTGATTATTGAATGAGTGTTTATTATTGTTATGTGATAGATATTTCATCTA
>JAULKM010061343.1:0-12310 GCA_032355605.1 Rubia tinctorum | reverse complement strand
TAAACTAGTCTGTTGGTTTTAGAATGAATTTTAAGAAACCCTTATATATTATTTGCTCTAATTCCCTTTCTGGTTCTTAGAAAAATGGATTTAAGCTCTCTTGGGAGTGGCTTCACTTAATGAGCCTAATGTTCAGTCAGTTGATGATATTATGTTCATTACCTCCACACACCTATTCTTAATGAGCACAGCATATGACTTTATTTTCCCTCTCTTAGTGACTAGAATTTCTCAACTCGAGTCTTAAATCATATAATAATGAACAATCATATGACCGACTTATTTGCACTTAATACGCATTCAAAGCTGAAATTTAACCTCAATCACTACAAGCTACATCTACCTTATTAAGGCCAGTTTACCATAACCCCAATGTTCTCCCTCCAGTCTACTATCATCATTACATTATTCTTTTTGTTACAAACTTACACGTCCCACTAGGATTCACATTGCTTAATTTTTTTTTATAGTTTTTTGGCAAATTTACTTTCAGTTTATTTCACAGATTTTCACTCTCTTTCTTACATCATCTTATCCCACTTATGCATGTATTATGACCTGATGATTTTGCATCTTGAACTATACCTACAATGTATAATTTTTTCTTGTCTCGCATCAAGTAACATCCAAAAGTAGTGCTTTTAATTGTGCCCTAGCAAGGACCATGGCATCTCTGTGAGTCCAGGGTGTTATGGACTATAGCAAGAGTTACGGTAGATCTATAGTGGATATGGATTGTAGGATTGTTTAATTTTTGACTGGTTAAGCTTTATAGTTGGGAGCTACCATGAGGAATAGATGCATGATGGTATGTTTATCTAAGAAATAGTTTGGTTGGTGAAAAATCTTTGGTAATGTGTAAAGGATATCCAGAATTGGAGGTGTACACAGATCACTATTTCTTTGCCAAATTGTGCTCAAAATCTTATGTGGCAATTCTGCTTTCTTCAGTAGTTGGGGGAAGAATCCGAATGAAGGAAGGTATAATTATAGTTCTCCGGATCAATTTCGGAAATAAGCTAAAAATATGGTTAACATCAATTGATTGGAAATAGGTTGCAGATGAATCGATTTAACTTGAGATTTTTGTAACTTCAGGAAGCTTTTGTTCCTCATATTTATTGCAGCTTCCATGTGAGGATGACCTCAATTTTATGTGTGTGGGTGGAGGTGTCATGGGCCTGGTTGAATAAAACTTGGTCTTTGATTTTGCGACATTTATTGTCTGCAACAGTGTAGTTCCTACACTTTTTTTCCCATTCATATTTCTCATTATTATTTTGATGTGGACGTGGCCATAGTTGATCCTCTACTAAAAGGTCTTGGTTTAATGGAAAAGAAGTGGTAACAAAGACTCCCTCACTCTCATATTTAGAGCCTTATTTCAAAAAGTAATTTTGTCTTCTTTTGAAATGAATCAAAGTACAATCAATATTAGGCCCATTCTCATTGATGCCCCTAAATGGTAAAAGTGATATAATCATGAACAAATCCAATGTTAATACTAAAAGGACATACTCCCTCCGTCCCTCATAGTTCACTATTCATCAATAAAGTTGATGTTGTTTGGATTATAAAATTTACAGATACATAAATGTGAAAATCATCATGTGAGATATTGTTACATTCATCGTAACACATATTTTTTAAATATGTAATTTTTATAATTTATTGTTATCCATAATTTAAGATATTAAAATGATAAAATCATGATTGAATAGTGACAAAAGTGTAAGTAAGACATAATTAGAGGGACAAGAGGGAGTAATAGAAATTTCAACTCAAATCACTTGGAATGAGATTTTTCAAGGATAAAAGCTATTTTTGAGATTGTACTTATTATGTGGAGGAAATAAGTTATTCTTTGCAATATGTTTGGATTCATAGCCAGTTATGTGTTATTACAACGCAACCAAATAGTTTGGGCCCATAGAGGTATAGGAATGTAGAAAATATACAGCTTTTTTTGGTTTGTTGAGAGTAGTAAAAGTAAGGTTGAGAAAAGAGTATATTATGCTAAGTAATTTTTGTTTCGATGCAAGGAGGTAAATAGGTGAAATCTAAACATGAATTATAAGAATAAATGAACATAATGAGACAGGCAAGCTTAAGGTAGATTTAATCATGACATCTAGACTCCCGGGGAAGTAAGGGCATCAAAGGAATTAGGAAAAAAACTGTGAAGGTAAATCTTTGTATAAATGAGACATGTTTTCAGGATGATAGCAAAGTATATTTCTTTTACTGGGATGAGATGTTTATTTATCTGTCATATGACATTGCAACTGCCCTATCAATTGTCAAAGTACAGTTTTCGTTTTTTGGTATGGAGCTGCAGATACTGGTCATTTGAGGGTGACGAAGTCGCATAGAATAGAAGCCAAGAAGTGCATTAACAAATTTGTTATGCAATTTCATTCAATTATATGGTGTATATAACTTATATTTATCTTCTAAATTATATTCTCTATTAGGATTGATGCTGCTGTTCTAGATCTAGTTGCTGATGACAGTGGGGGATTAATAAAGCAGAAATCTTCCTATCACTGGGATAAGGTTCTCTGAATTATTAAATTGCCTACTCGGTATAAGTATTGATGCCTTTTCATTATTTATGGTAGTAATTCTCTGCTGAACTGTCTCAAACAGAGAAGTAAGAAATATGTCAAGTTGAACAATGGAGAACGTGTAACTGCTTCTGGAAAGGTATTCAGTTGCCAACTTCTGCTTTGCAATACATAGACTGTTTATAGTCATATTATATTAGTATATGGACTGAGATAAGCACGGACTACTGAGGAAAATATCTTTTTACTGTTAATGACATGGTATCGAAGCACTGCTTAATAGTTCTAGCAAAGAAGTGTTTGCTTCATTTTTTGTGGAAATTTTCAATGGTTGATTGTCAAAAGCAACAACTCAAACATGGGAGTTTTAACTTTATGACAATGCTCACTCCAGCGTGAGGTGAGCTGTTAAAGTGGAACTAACATTGTCCTTGTGTGTCAGAGGCTTTGATTTGTGTCCTAAGTTGTGTAGTTTCACTTTTGCGGGTCTTCAAGCTTGCTGATGCTGTTACTTCTTTATAGGTCAAGACAGAAGGTGGTGAGAAAGTAAGAGCTAAGAAAAGCGGGATATATAAGAAGTGGAAAGAACGGACACACAGAAATGTATCCATGAAGGGAAATAATGATGGCACTGCTGAAGAATCTAGAGGAACCTCAGGTAACCTTTCTCCAGATCATGATGTTTTACCTGCCTTTTACGACCTTACTAGTGTGTCCTCATAATCGTTTCCTGGTTTTGAAGAGCAGTATCCCTTTTCTGTTTACCGATGTACTTTTGGGGGACTAAGAGTAAGAGTTCTGTGCTTGATTGTGTGGAGGCTCAGCTCATGTTTTCTTCTGTTTTTCATAGAGAAAAAACTAGTGCATAGTTCAACAGTAGTTGTGCAACTGAAATTCTGTCTTAGGTTTTTGATTATATGAGTTCAGGCGAAAGAGGTACTATGTTTTAATGTTCAATTATATTTGTTTGGAAAGTTGTTGATGTGTCTTTTCGACATCTGAATTAGCTTGGATAATCTACATGCTAGTTTTTTTCGAAGATGTAGTTTTTGTCTGCCTTACACGTGTTTTCCAATACCTTGAGAGTGTTTCTAAGACTGTTTTATACTGTACTTTTACGTATAGGACAAGATGGAGATGGAGGAAATAACAGATGGCGTAGAGGAAGGGGAAATCGTCATACAGTTCCGAATGCTCATGTACGTTCAGAAATTAAAGATGTGGAACAAGTTCGGAAGGAGCGCCAGAAAAAGGCAAGTAGGGCTTCTTATGTAAAGAGCAAATCCAAAGGTAAGAAATTCAATAAAAAGGGTAATAGAGGGAAGAAGACAAGGTAATGTGATTGTATCAATTGAAACTTGGAAGTTGGCGCTTTTTTCCCCGAGGGTTGTTGATTAAGATGCGAAATTTGATGTTAGCTGGGGAGGTATGTACTTTGCAATTATTTGTGATGCTTTAAACCAAAATTTGTTTAATCTCCACTTGGTTGGCCCTTCCGTCATAATTGTTGTAAGCATTGTTGTGCTTTTTGTGGAAAATTTACGGGCTTGCTGTTCTCACGTTAACTTTTTCATGGAGGTATTAATAATTTAATACATCCAATTTTGTGGATGTCTTGACGGGAGAACATTTGTAGTAGGTTTGTGGATGTCTTTGTAGGATATTTATAGAAATATTTTGAAGGAGTTTTTCTCTTGAAAGACGGATCCATTAAAACATGGTTAATTGGACAATAACTTATGAATAATGGGTCAATTGGGTTGCATATTGGGCTAATCCAAATCACCTGTTGACGGTTCAAAAAAACTCCAATTTGCTGACGTCTTGACGTAAGAAATTTGGACTGGGAGAGGTAGTAGGTTTGTGGATGTCTTTTATAGGTGAGAGTAAATTCCTCGATAATTGTTTTCATAAAATGATCAGCAATATATAGAGCACAGTGCATGTAGAGGTTGACAAATTCTAACACCCCGCTTAAGCAAAACGTCTGGATGCTCAGAGATGCAAAACTTAGATATGAAGAACTCAAAGAGCTGACGAGAGAGACACTTGGTGAATATGTTCGCAATTTGTAGGGAAATGGGAACATGAGCTATGCGCAGCTTGCCAGCCGCAATCAACTCCCGTACAAAGTGATAGTTGACGTCGATGTGTTTTGCCGCTTGTTAGCTACCAGATTCTGAGCGAAAAAAGATTGCACTACTGTTGTCACATAACAGAAGTGGAGAACCAAAGAGCGGGACACAAAGATCTCGCCGAAGATAAGTTAGCCAAACAACCTCAGAAGCCGTGTTGGCGAGAGCCAGGTACTTAAGACTCAGTGCTGGAGGGAGACAGCGGGTTGCTTCGTGGCTATCTAGGAAACAAGATTGCCACCAAGAAAGACAGCATAGCCATAAGTGGATCTCCGAGTCTCAAGGCACCAAGGCCAATTAGCATCTGAATGGCCCAAATACCTCGGGAGAGCCGACAGAGTGGAAAGTGAGGCCAAAATGCAGTGTACCCCGAACATAACGAAGAATCCGAGTGAGTTGCGAAATGATCATCACGAGGGTTTTGAAGATACTGATTGACAGAGTTAACCGCAAAGGCTAAGTCTGAACGAGTAATAGTCAGATACAAGGAGGGGAGGTTGCGGGTGCAACCTCGGCAGAAGGGGTCGGTGGCCTCGGTGGATTGGTCGTAGGCGAGACAAACGGAGCGAGACGGTTTGGGCCAGTCTCTGGCTGGTTCGAGTCTGTAGAACATATGGAGCAAGGTGCCAGAGGCGAGACAGAAACAACCGTGGGCAAATGAGATGTAGAATCCGACTCAGGATTAAGAAAGGCAGAAACATCTAACACTAAATGCGGGGAATCGATCGACAAAGGAATGGATCAGGCGAAGGGAAACACGTATCATCAAAACGAGCATCTCGAGTGACATAGATTCTGCCAGTATAAGGATCAAGGCACCGAAAACCTTTATACTGCGAGATGTAGACAACAAATACACACGGAATACTGTGGGGAGACAGCTTGTAAATGGCAAAGGGGCGAACGTAAGGGAAGACCCGACAACCAAATGCATGAAAATAAGTGTATATTGGACCATTAATAACTTCAATTGGTGATTGCTCGCCAAGAACATGAGTAGGCAATCGATTGATGGTATAAGTAGCCGCAACAAAAGCGCCAAACCAGTGAGAGAGAGGAACATGGGAGTGGTATAACATAGACAAGCCCATCTCAACAACGTGGCAGTGCTTACGCTCAGATTGACCATTCGACTTAGGAGTATATGGGCAAGAAATCTGATGATGAATGCCATTTGTCTGGAAATGAGAACGCAAGCGACCATTTATGAACTCGGTTCCTCTATCACTCTAAAACACCTTAATGGTGGAAGAGAACTGATTCCCCACAAAGGTCTCAAATTGACGATAAATGTCTCAAAAATCAGATTTACAGCATAGTGAGTAAAACCATGAGAGTCGAGAATGATCATTAAGGAACAAAGCATAGTAGGAAAAACCATCAACAGATAAAACAAATGACGCCCCCCATAAATCACAATGAACTATGTCAAGCACCTTGGTAGCATGCTTATCATTTGTATGAAAAGACAAACATTTCCCGTTAGTTTTTTTACAAGCATAAAAAAGAGAAGTTTAGGCAAAATCGATGAGACAGGTAAGGATCCGGAAGTACGCAAACAAGAAATTACGGAATGCGGAACATGACCAAGCCTAGCATGCCAAGTTTCAAAAGACGCATGTGACTTATTTGAATCAACAGTATACAACAAAACAGATGCACCATAGTCTAAAACATGAAACCCATTTTCACTATGACCATGACCCGAAGTTTCCTTAGTGATTTTATGCTGAATCAAAACAGACAACATAATTTAAGTCCCGAGTTAATTTGCTAATTAAAAGTAATTTTTAGTGATATTAGACACAATAAGCAAATCATAAAGAGATAGACTTAGAAATCTGGGAATCCCATATGAGTAATAGGGAGTTGAGAACCATTACCAATAATGATACGGTCACGACCCTTATAGGGTGTCACATTAGCAACAACAGTGGGAAACGATGCCATACGGGTTGTGGCGTTAGAGTCTACAATCCACTTGAGGCCATTATAATTCTTGCCATGAAAACAAGAAGAAAACCGAGAGCAAGAAGAAGCAGCATGGCCCGAAACACCACATAATTGACACTGGAGATGAGTAAAAGAAACCATAATATAAATGGAAATAATAGCAAATAGAAGGGACATGGAGCAAATTTTCTGATGCACGCTTTAAATGATGCGCTCTGTGATTGAGACGCGAGTAGGTCTAAAGCAAGCGAGTAGGTCTGAAGCGCGCGTGTGTTCACGCACCTGGATTAAAAAGGCTGCCAAACTGACTCTGGATGCAGACACTTTGCTTCTGAATGGATTCATCGTCGATCGCTAGGAGAGATGGCGTCGGAGAAGACGAAAACAAGCCGTGGATGCTACAGAGAAGAATGCCACCGTCTGGTGGAAAACACCGTGGATGGAAGCCAAATACTAATCGCCGTCACCCTGAAACGCCGGGAGATCCACCGGATATGACACTGGGAATGTCTAGATATGCGCCGGAAGATGTGCTGGCAACGCCGTGGATCTGGAAAACTGTCGGAGAAGAAGACCTTGGTTGTCGGAAAACTGGGCTAGAAATAGTTTTCAGAAAACTGGAAATAGTGGCCGAAAATATGGAAATAGTGGGCCATAATTATGTAGCTGAGTTTGTGAAGAAGGGAAAATAAAATTTTAAAAAAATCTGGAAAAGAAAAAGGAAAGAGAGGGGGAAGAGATTGGGTTCCAAGATGAGAGAGACTCTGATACCATGAAAGAGTAAATTCCTCGATAATTGTTTTCATAAAACTGATCAGCAATATATAGAGTATAATGAATCTAGAGCTTGAGTCATACTAGAACTCTAACCCTATAATATCTCTGGAATCAGCTAATCTAGTCATCAGGTTGACTTATTCTAACAATAGGACGTTCATAGAAATTTTGCTGGAGCTTTTCTCCTGAAAGATGGTGGATTTAGAAGATATGGAAAGATCTAAGGTCAATTTTATAGGAGTTTTTCCGGCCTGTGAAGACCCTCTGTCATTGTCGACTGTTGCACGAGTCTACGACAGCCATGTAGTGGTTGTGATACACTAACATCAGAGCGTTTCAGGTCTCTGAGCGATAGCCTTATGGAGTTGACTAACCAAACTGCACATACAACGGAGATATCATCGATGGTGGTTTAGGTGATGCACAGAGTTATTTTTCCAATTTTGGAGGTTCATATTTACAGATCCAACGAAATGGATTCAAGAGAACCTTAGGCGAGGCAATCTATGAAGACCATGCGCCACCGTCACTGACTCAAGTGTGGCTGGTTGCGACCACGTGTAATCAAGACAAGTCACGCCTCTACTTGAGTTCAAGAACGCAGTGCTAAATGAACAAAGCCTCTAATAGAGCGTCGGAATTAGAGAGACTGAGTTGGTTATCTTTCATTTTTATTTTATTTTCGATTACTGGTTTGCCTTTTACTTTTCCGTTTTAAAAAAAGGTTGATTTTTGTTTTTTTTGTTGTTTTGAATATTAGATTAAGATTGCCTCTATTAATGTAATTTTAAACATTGATTGTTTTGGCGGTAAACCGATCCAGTAAAATTAGGTTGACTTCGAATATGTTTTCTAACAACGGCTAAGAGAAATCCAAGTCAAAATCGTATAAACAACATACTTATGGCAAGTTTGTATCTATGGATTCAAATTCGTGAACTTCAGTTTGGTAGGATGTTTTAAGCTAATTAGATTGATTATTCTATTTAATTGCTTTTAGATCGTTTGTTCGGTATCCTTTCAGTTTCGAGTTAGAGATAATCCAACGTACTATAATTGATTCTTACACACCTACATAAACAATATTTTTACAACCAAAATGACCAACCACGGTCTCCTAGCTTAGTGAAAGGAATCGTCTTTGATAGGGATTCGAAAGAGGTTCCGAACTCGGAAGTCCCTCCCAAGTCACCCCTTTCAATTTAAAGGAATTTTTAATCAATTCAAAATGGTTATGCCTTTAATGAAATTCGATTAAAGGAGATTATATGATATAATCGCCTTTAATTGGGTGTCTTTGATTGGCCTTGCTCGTCGCGCCCTGGATTGCCGCTTGCTGTCGCAGCACCCTGCTCGCTGCTGTAGATCTGTTTGTTGTCTGTTGTAATCATTAGCTTTTGAATAGTAAACAAAATAGATCGATTGCGTTGCTCTGTATTTAACATGTTCTTGATTGGGTTGCTCTGTTTGCTGTTTGTTGTTCCTCCTCCGCCGGAGAAGGTTTTCGGATGCCTTTTTTTTTATTATAAAGAAAGTCAGAAATAGGTTCCGAACTCGGAACCTGTTTCAGACGCTAATTAAAGGTGGTTTTTGAAAACCCTTTTATTATTTTCAATCAAAGACACGACCAGAGAAGACACTTGGTTTGATATAACCGCCTTTAATATGCCTTTCTCCACTAGTGGTTGAAAAGCTTAATTTTCTTTGATTTGGTTGTCTTAATGTTGACCATGGATGATTGATTTTTTGCTTTTAATCTGATGCTTATTACTGTGTGATCGGCTTGAGGTGGAACACTACCTCGAGTTGATGGTTTTTGGTTTGTGATTTCACATCGATGTTATTAGGCAGTCACATAGTAGGGACCACTCATTTTCGTATATACATTTTATATTGTCACTTAGTTTTTTGATAGAATTATAATATTTAGTTAGTACTTTTATATACTTTTCTTATTGGCACTCAGACATTAATTAGAAATATAATATCTGTAGTACCTTTTGTGTAAATGGGATTATCCCATCACTTGATGTATGGATCATTCGAATGTAGATTATTTGGCCAATATGATTAATATAAAGAGTTTAATTTCCAAACATTCTAGTTTTTTACTGTTTAATTTTTTTTGAAAAGAGAGGAAAGATCAATGAATCAACAACAATTTTAACAAAAAGAATAAATAACCACAGAGCTATTTAATCGGGTTTAAACACAATCTTGGGTCTTCCGTGATGTGTCCCCCTTTTTCTTTCCTCCTTACTTTTGCCTCACGCTCCTCTTTCTTCCCATTTTCAACCTTCTGTCCTTATGACTAAGTTCCAACAGAGCTAACCCAAACCCAATGTGGGCCGTGTGACTGCACTGGGGTCGGACCAGAAATATTAACACTTTAAAAAACAATCAGAATAATATGAATTCTTAATTTTTTTTTTACTTTTTTGATAGATTAAGGGTGCTGCAAAATTACTGTATCTTACAACCATACGCCCTAATACGTTTATATGTTTATATATATAATACTTAGTTAATGTTAAAAAAATTTAAATTCCCAAATCTTTCTTCTTCCACCCCTCAATTGCCGCTGCTACTCGACCAGTGGCGATCTCCGCCGGAAAATCTGTGCTAACCACTTCTACCCGCCACTTTCCCCTCGTCATCACCTTCCCCTACCGCCAGTGTCTGAAAATCTAGCCCTCCCCACCGAAGACTAGCTCCGCCAGCCCCTCCCCCTCTGCTTCGTCTTCTCGGCAAGAACCCTTTGGCGAGAGCCAAGCGGCGAGAACCAGGTGCCTAATTTGGAAAGAGAGCCACAACTCTCAATTTGAAACGCGACCCACAAAAGCCGTCTAGCGAGAGCCACGACTAAATCTGAAACGCGACCCAAAAAAGCCATCTGGCGAGAGCCATGACTATCAATCTGAAACGAGACCCACAAAAGCCGTTATAGGAGAGCCAAGCATAGATAACCAGGTGCCTAATTTGGAAACGAGAGCCAAGACTCTCGATTTGAAACACGACCCACGCTGCACACCTGCCGGAGAAATGAAAACCTAGGAGACCCACGGTGAAAAGGACCCAAGCCAGACACGAGACCCACGCCTCACACCTGCGTCGGAGCACTGGGGAGTGTGAGCAACGGTGGAGAACAGGCGAGTTCCAACCCAGGCGAACATCCGACGACAGCAAACCCAGGGGAGCTCAGGCGATGATGACCTACGGCGGAGAATCGAAAGGGAGACGAACTCCACTACAGAGAATCAAACAGGGAAAGATAGAGAATCAAACAGGGAACATCGAAATTCACCGCCGGGAACACCGCCGCTGCCGGGAATGGCGAACTCCACGCTGGGTTGGATTTTTGTATCCAAAAATTAATTTTTATTAATTATTAATTATTATTCTTTAAATTAGCTTAAAATGTACTACCCCATTTTCGTTGGATGTGGCACCATATGTTTAAGTGCTTGGATTAGGTGAATGAAATGAGTGGATGAAATTGAATTTAGAATGGAAAAAATAGAATGAGTGGATGAAATTGATGGAATCTTGCTGTAAAAGGAAAATGTGTCAAATTCACAAAAACAACCAAAAAATAAAAGTGTGTCACATCCAATAAAACAGAGGGAGTATATAGTATTTCAAAAGTACAAATATAGGTTGTGATTTAGTAAAATACATGGTGTGATATAACATTTCACAAGATTAATTTCACCAATAACAACGAAATTTAAAGCTAATATTTATAGCAATATATGTTTAATAATCCCCCCAAGAAAGAATAGGAAAGTGCTAAAATAACCATGCATTTTGGTTGAAAGTGCCACTATAATTCTGCAATTTTAGAAAGTGTCAATATAACCTTAGACTTGGCTGACTTTTTAGTGAATGGTCAGTGAAATGACAATTTTTCCTTGATTAAAAAAAGAAAAAAATAATAAAAAGATGATAAAAGATGTATCTGCCCTATAATTTTTCATTTCTCTTCCACCACATATGATTATTTCTCATTTCTCTTTCCTTATTTTCTTCCCTTCTCCTCAACGGTGGTAAGGGTAGAGCGGAGGCGGAAAGGTAGAGGGCGGCGATTAGGGGGGAGGCGAGAGGGTGGCGGAAGTATCACGGGCGACCAATATCTGCTGGTGGGTTGATGAGACGTCAAATGCATGTATTTTTTGAAACATTTAACATCTATTTAGTTATCTTTTTGTTGAAAAATTGCTAGATTTAGGTAGGTTTACATCATAAGGGGTTTAGAAAACCATTTTCAGTTTTCGTATCAAAATCCTTCATTTTGTAACCTAGTTTGAGTCTAATGAATTTTTGGTCCTCACGAGCATCTAGATTCCATTTTATGAGCTTAATTTGTAGATTGCTCGTAAGCACTTTGAAAAATCTTATCGAAGGCCATTCGTAAGGATGGTAGAATATTGAAGGCACGAGTCAAAACATGGTAGAAGATAAAAGGGTCGGAGAAGGAAAACAAAGAAGCGGGTGAATTGTGATCCGGAAGTTTGAACCGAGTTCTGGGAATAATCCGAGAAGAACAAACCTCTAAGGGCGGTACCATTGGATTCGTCTTCTCGAGCACTATAAAATTGACTACAAGAACTCTCAAACGGATCAACGGTTCACCCGTAGCAACAGAAGTTAGAAGAGAAGATCAATTGTTCCGAAAATTGGTAGAAGGTAGGCAGAACACTTGACACTGGCCGTGTCAAAATGATACTGACCGTGGCCAGTGACCGTGTCAAAATGACACTGACCATGTCAAGTGTCCCATCAGCCATTTTATTGCTTTTCTCTTTTAATTCTTAGACTATAAATACCCTCATTCTTCCCCATTTGTGTAAGCCCGACTTGGGCACTCAAAAACCTAGT
>JAULKM010061332.1:0-12310 GCA_032355605.1 Rubia tinctorum | reverse complement strand
GGAAGCGCGACGGAGAACATCTCAATCGCGGCAGGAGAAGGAGGGAAGGAGAGAGGCAGTGGGAGTTTAGTTGAAAGGGGGAGGTGGATGGGGGAGATGGAAGAGGGAGCCGGTGGAGAGAGAAACTAGGGTTTGCAGAAGAGGGAGGGAGGCGAAGCATATGTTTTATTTTCCAAAATTGCATGCTAGTTCCTGAGTTTCAGTACTTATTATAAAATAAACCCCGAGCCATAAGTATTTCTAAATTAGCCCCCGAATTTGATTCGCCATTTCCCTATTTCACTCTAGTCCCTAGTCCTCGATAAAACGGTATCGCATGAGACAAACTTTTTAAGAATAGACCTCATATCATATGACCTACTCTTATTTCTTTGTTTCTCTAATCTATCCAAATCTAGTATTACTTCAATTTTTCTAATTTTTATTTGTAATACAAAAGACATCCATACTTAAAAATAATAGATAAAACGGTTGACAACTCTAATTTGCAAGTTGCCACCAGCTAACCGAAAAACCCCTAGAGCTGACCATGTTAATTGTCTTTTGCCCGATGTGATCATCCAAATTTAGAACTTCAAATCCTGTTTCTCTTTCTTTTATTTATTTTTAATCTCTTGCACTGGAACATCATGGATTGAATGGCGGAGGTGGGAGATTTGAGGTTCAATGAAAACGACTATCAAACAATTGTGTGCTTCGTTATACACATTGGGACCATCTTTGATTGCGGAATTTCATATTGCATCTCATTTTTTCTTTTATCATATTCTTCTCGATCGGTTAATTTATACAAAATCGAACTGAGCCAAAAAATATATTAATTTAATTTAATTTAATTTAATTTAATTGAACGGATATAGTACAGAAGGGAATTACTAATAAGAATTCTCATTAATGTAAGAATAGCCATGAATAGCCATTAACGATTTCATTGCACGACAGTTGAAAGATTTTTAACTTGAAACTACCGTTCTATCATATTTCCCATATCAGAACTTATTATCGGATCCCAATCCTAGAAAATGACGATTTCGACAAACTAAAACGCGTAACTTGTTAAATAATCATCGCATCAGAATTGATGTTCAATAATGTTGGTTTGATCACTATCGTTGTCTTGGAAAATCAACGGTGCCATGTAATGACTGCCATATATTTGTATTTGTTCCGAGATCAGAACAAGGTTGATATGGTAGTAAGATAATGAAGTGTTTAGTTGCATTCACGGAAACTATGGCGGTTTTGTCAAATTCGGTTGGCGAGTTGCTTGACTGCGCCATCAGAAGAAATTTCAATATTGGACTCAGTGGCAGAACCAGACCAATAAATTAGGGGGGGGGGGTGAGTTGATTCATAATTTTTTTTTCATTCAAGGTAATAGAGATGAAAAGGTCTTTATCGGTCTATCGACTCATATGTCATGTTAAGCTCGTCATTGCCTTAAAAGTCAAAGTCGTCTGTCAAGGGTCACATTGTGTGAAATGGTGATGGACGAAAGAGTACTCAACAGAGCTTTTTACTCCGTCCTATGTAACTGCTTGATTTTATATCAACTTTTACATGATACATTTGACCAAAAAATCAATTACTATATAAATATTAATACGATCATGCAAAAGTATTAGCTTGAATTTACGAAATATCAATTTCTTATGCATCATTATTATATGTATCTAAAATTTTAGTGAAGGATATTGTTACATCTGTCGTAACGTGTATTTCTAACTATTTTTACGACTTATTATATATAATTAAATTTATTTGTGGTAAAAACATTCATTGAAAATTATAGTAAAAATTATTTAGTTACAGATGGGATGGAGAGTACGAAGAACGAAAAATATATTGTTGCTTGGAAAAAATAAATCTAAAAAGGAATGATTTATTTCTAAAAGTATAAACATTACTTCTACCGGGCCAAAAATTAGTCAAAACCCAATATATTTTAGTTTGGTTTGATTTTTAGAAATTGGACTGCATTAGTTAAGGCCCGAATTTATTTTCTAAATCTGAATTGAATCATATTGGATTGAATAAGATTTAGGGCCTTCTGTTTCTTCATCTTATGTTGTCTTCTTCATCTGCTCCTAATCCTGCAATTCGATTCCGGTGATGACCTAGAAAATTTTATATTTTAGCAAATGGTGTATGTTAAGGTGGTCGGCGAATCAGATTTTGACTCATATTCTACAAATTCTATATTTAGTAAAGTGAGAGGTGTTTTATGAAGAAAGAAGTTATTTATGAAACGTGTGTCAGAATCTGATTTGTCCAACACCTTAACATACACCATTTGCCAACATATAAAAATTTTACGGGTTATGACCAACATTGAATTCTCAGAATCTCTCTACTACCTTGGCCAACCAAATGCTTTAATCATCGTCGGGGCAGAACTCTCACGAATCTTAATCAGGCGGTGTTGAAAGGGTGAGAATGAAAAATACTTCCCTTCCCGCCTAAATTTAGGGGGGGGGGGGCATCTGCTTGACCCCCCTAGTTCCACCATTGATTGGAACCTATATTGAAACCATTGCTAAATGTATAAGAATTAATCCCTCGTATTTAGCAAAGAATTACTCCCTCGTAGACCGTTAGCTTTCAAAGCAAGGGATGACAGTAGGTCTGGTTTTGGTGGAGGTCTGCCCCATATCCACCCCAATGGGACAAGTATGGATGTAGTTTTCGTGGGGGGTATGGGTATGAAAATTGATACCCGCCATGAGTAGTGGGTTGGACATGAAATTATTTCATATCCTCCCCACCTCGCCCCACTATACCCAAGATGTACACACTAATTTATTACATAATAAACTAGTATTCATCCATACTGCACATGTTTTACTTATAATATTTTCATGTAAATATTATTAAACTTTAATTATTAAAATTAGTAATTTAAAGTAAAATTTAGGTGTGTTTTGGAGATATAAATGGGGTGAGTAAAATGGATTTAAAGTGGGTATGAAGACCCAAGTGGGTGATGGGGCGGGGATGGATTTTAGATAATATTCGATGGGCCGGGTGTGGATTTTAATATTGTACCCACCATGGGTAATGAGGCGGGTATGAGTATGAAAATTTTAAGTGGTCATGGGTATGGAGGTACCATAATCCGTACCCGTCCCGCCCTGTTGCCAACCCTATTCAAAACCATGACCAGTGAAGGAACTCACATTTGGTCATTCTTTGAGAGACTTAGAAGGGTTCTCATATTGGAACGTTGTTCGCCGTTAGGGAGGATGAAATGCCATCTTACATTTAAGTGCCATATAGCGTTGCTCTTGGCGCCAATACCTTTGTATATGTTTGAGCGAATATACTTCCAAACTCGGAAAGAGTCTACACATCATTTTATCAATTGAATTATAATAGGGCTCCTCATAATTGTGAAGGGTGCTACAGATGTTGGGTCTTATTGTTGATGGTTCGTTGGTGAAACGGTTATGGGAGGTATTTAATATTTTTTATCTTCTCTACTTCCAGGGTATTGAATTGTGTAATGTGTTTTGGAAGTTTGTTTTGGGTATTGCACAATCAATGATATTTTTTGACATACTTTTATATATTGGTTACTACCCCATGTTGTGTGTTTATAACATTCATAATTGAACCTAGGTTTAACACTTGTCGTGTTATATGAAGGGTAGATAAGATTAATGGACCGTGTTAGCATTATTTCACTCGAACTAATTAAGAACCTCGTATGAGTAAGTTCAACTGATTGAATATTATATCGAGGTGAATTCTAACCATGCAAGGATGAAAACATCTCATTCATTTATTTTCTGTGTAAAGATTGCAAAAATGCTGTTTATTTGGGATACATTGTTTGCGTGAACATATGATATTCGAGGATTTCAAGGGATCATATACGAGGTAGATTTGGCATGGTGAACGTGGGTATGTAAGTGATGATGTTGAGGCTTACTAGGCTGGGGATTCTATGGATTACAATGAACGGTTGGATGATTTATCCGAGGATGTAGCTCTGGAATTTGCGGGTAGATCGGAGGTCCTACAAGTCATGTACAATGAAAATGAAACACCTTTTTATGAGGGATCAAAATATGCTTTATCCAGTGCAACCCTTAGTATGATGAATTTGAAATCTAAACATGGCTACTCTGACAAGGGAATACTAGAAGCATTGTAATCGATAAAAAAATTTCTCCCGATTGGTATTCTTCTATTTGGCCGTGTCTATGCTGCTAAGAAGATATTTTGTCGCATTGGAATGGAGTTGGAAAAGTTTCATTCTTGCCCGAATGATTTTATGCCTTACAGGGAGATAGCGATAGAGATCGTTGCAGAGTATGTAATGAGCCACAATATAAGTAGAAGAGTGGCAATAATGATGTGGGCAATGAGGTTTTCAAAAAGACGATCAATCAAACACCGACCATGGTTCTATGCTACTGCCAAATAATTTCTAGGTTGAAACGGTTGTATGAAAACAAGGATGTTGCAAAGCATCTGAAATGATATGGTGACGGATTAAAACCCAATGACAATATGATTCGGTACAGCTCTGACGTTGATTAGTGGAAGAAGATATATGATATGCAATGAACCACAAAACTTGCGTCTGGGGCTATCTACCGACTGAACCCCTTCAAAAAATTGAGTAGTACTCACAGTTTGTGGCCCGTCATGGTTGTTATTTACAATTCACCCTCTTGGTTAACGATGAAACGTAAGTATGTTTTCCTGTCATTGATTTCCTAAGCAACCCGGTACTGACATTGATGTATATTTTGCATCGTTGGTTGATTATTTGTGAAAGCTCTGGTGCAAAGAGAAAGAGACGTACAATGGTTTCCTTGGAGGTATTTTCTAGATGAAAGCAATTTTGTTCAGTACCATTAACAATTTTCCAGCGTAAGGAAGTTTATCGGGGTATTCAGTGAAAATTAACTATGCATATCTTGGTTGTAAAAAGAATACTAGTTTTATTCAGTTGAAGCATGGTGGGAAAACTGTATATCTTGGTCATAGGAAGTTCTTATCGGTAAAGCACCCTTGGTGAAAAGCAAAGAAGTGGTTTAGTGGAGGAAATTGAGCTAGGTTTTCCTCCGCATCTAATTACATGAGAGGCGATCTATAAACAAGCCAAACGTCTTAATAATGACTCCGGTAAGAACATGAAGAAAACTCCCATTGGAGGAAGTTGGAAGAAATGCTCCATTTTCTTTCTACTACCATTCTGAAAGCATCTGGAAGTGAGACATTACCTTGAAGTGATACATATCGAGAAGAATGTTTGTGTTAGCTTGATTAGGGCATTTCTCAATACACCTGGGCAAACAAAGGACGATTTAAAGTCACGTCTTGGCATGGAGAAAATGAGAGTCATGCATGATCTAGCGCCAGTTGTACATGGGGAAACCTTTCCTACCATTGGCATGCTACACAATGTCAACTGATGAGAAGTAACAGTTACGCGTATCCTTGAAGGTTGTTAAAGTCCCCTCCACATATTTACCTAAATAAACAAATGTGTCTCCATTGAAGAGTTGAAATTGGCAGGTCTAAAATCACAAAATTGTCATAGATTGATGTAGAAGTTGAATGTTATTGCCATTCAAGGGACATTCCCTGTCTATGTTACAGTCTCCATAAGCCAATTGTTAATTTTAAAATCTATTTTCCGTAAGAGTATAGGCCATGCAAGATTGGATCAACTTCAATTGATGGATGTGGAGGAGTTGTATCGAATAGAGATGTACTTCCACCCATCATTTTTCAACATAATGGTTCACTTAATTATTCATCTAGTTTGAAAAAATAAAATTACATGGAATGGTTTTCTTTATGTGGATGTACCCTTTTGAGAGATACATGAAAATATTCAAGTATTTTGTTAAGAATATATATAGACCTAGACCAGATGCTGGAATAGTTTAACAGTACGTGGCGGAAGAGGCTATTGAATTTTGTACTAGCTGTTTGAATGATGTGAGAATCAATCAGTATTATGAAATCAAGGCATGTAGGAAGGACAAAGGGACAAGGCTTACAAAATGACCATTTAGTTAGTTCGTCAGTGGCCGATCTGAATATTGTGTCTATGTACGTTCTCCATAACCATAATGAAGTCTGGCCCTATGTGGAGCTCCACATTGATGGGATCAGGTCATTGTATAGCACATTTAATGACATGTAGATCCACGAACACCACACGAGCGGATTCTAGTCCTGGTTAAGGGTATTTTGTTTCAGGCTAGGGACTATACCGAAACCTTGAAATGGTTATCTCGATGACCATTAACCACTGTCACCTCCTGCGTTGGTTTTGACATTCACGAATATACTTTGGGGACAAGACATCATGATGATAAAAGTGTATCTCAGAGCAACGGAGTGTTATTGATATATCAGGCACTACATGTTCTGAATTGAAATAACCCTGGTGGTGGATATGCCCGAACGAGTTATTTTAGTACAATTACAAACATATGTGAGCTGAATTATATGACATTGAAAGTTTTTGTTTTCAAGTGTGATTGGGACCAGTACTAGGTTAGAATCCCCCAGGCCTTATGTTGGAGGACTGTAGGAGTCAGATATTTCGCGCAAATTCATTTGTATGGGCTTCTCAGTTGCATCAGGTTTTTTTACATAAAAGATCCTACGGACAATAACTGGGAGATTTTTGTGAAGGGAAAGAAAACATTAGTGGATGATGAATCCATGGAAAATTGCATTATGAGGAACGAATATGCCCTGCTTCAGTAATTTGGTAATGATTTTTGGATAGACAGGGACAAGGCAAGTTTGAAGATATTTTATGACAAGAACTAACCACGAGAAAGGAATTTGGTTGGATTCTCATGGAAATACTATGAAGAGAAAGTTGAAAAGAAAGAACAAAAAGGTACATCCACGAACAACGTAGTTCGTAAATCATGATTTATGCTTCTCGCTTACTTGTAACATTATATATAATCTATTTTTGATCCTATAACAAGTAAAACCCCAATCAAAAAATCTATTCCATCATAGTATACTATTTTGGAGGATGATTCCAGTGTCGCAATACTTTTTCGGACGTGAGAGTGGTAAAGTTCTGAGTTCAGAACTCCTTACCAAACTATGTTCAGTTCCGCAACCCATGCAACTATGTTCAGTTCCGCAACCCATGCAGCGTTCACAGAACTAGAATTTTTTTTAAAAAAAAACTGAATTTCGTTTCAACACATGAAGTGGATTCCAACGAAGGTGAAAAAATTCGAAGTGAAAAGATAATTGACTCCATAACAATCCGATAACAACTCCAAAATCAGAACATATATTGATTCTCTTCAAATATTGTTGAGAATTGTTGTTCAGCACAGTGAGTCAAACATATTATTGAGAGCCAATACCGACCACAAGAATTGAACTGTCCATTAAAAATTTGTGTTCCGAGATAGAATCAGAATCTAGAAATGGTGTTAGATTCATTCCAGTTTATAAGATTCTATATTATTTTATGTCATTCAAGTCTCTCCAATCACCAGTACGTCTCAAATTTGTAATCGTTGACTGAGCCAGGCGTCCGAAATTGGAAGGGCCTCTTTTGTACAAAAAACAAGTTATGTGTGAAAGAAACTTTCAAGAGACTAGGGTATCCCACTATTATGAAAATATCTCCTCTTCATCCACACATCTCACACATGCAAATTCACCTACACAAATTTGTAACACTACTTCAATCATAATCCAATTCAAGGTAAGTTTAATTACCAACTTCTAAATCTCTATTAAATTGAAATTTATATATGATCAAGTATTTCATCTTGTAACCATGCCATCGTAGTTTTTTTACAGTAATGGTAGCATTCGAAGTCCCAAGAATATCATTTTTAAGACCTATCAATCGACAAGGGATGCGCAAGAGTTGAAGATTCCCCCGGCATTCGCCAAGATAGTTCCCAATACTTCTCGGGGCTAAAAGTGGCCGGTGGCGGATGACAGAGTTTTTAGCCACATTCTCTTCGAAGTTTGCTCGGCTAGTGAAAATCTGGCTACATTCATAACTACCTAATGACCCTCGTTTGTTAAAACGTAATGACCTTATCTACTTTATGTATGATTACATTCCAAGTTTGTATTAGAAAGAATGTAAACGGTACTTCTTAGATGAAAAAAATTGGAACATTGCACGGACTTGCTTTTGAATGCAGTTCCCATGTTAACATGCCTTAATAAATGAATTTTTTTTTACGTTCGCCATATTAGATCTTCATTTTACTATCTTTGTCATTTAAAATTTATAATCATAAAACTAGCGTAGTACCTCACCACCGAAATCAAGTGAATGGTAAATTGTGTTTATAAACAAATTTGTAAGTAGTCCTGACATTGGAATTAATCAACTATAATATCACTATTTACTTTCCGTTTGTCCTTCTGATGGAGTATAAAGTTAATTCAAATTGTAAAAAATAAATGTCGCGATAAAGCAGAGAGTATTCCGAATTACTAACTATCTCTTATCAGTCATATTTCTCCTGATATCTGTTCCAATATCGGATTAAGTACGGTACACGGACACACATGTTATGAGGTTGTTGAACCTCCTCATATTAGGTCATATCCATCTAGGATATACAAAGTGCAAAAGCCCGTGCAAACACACACCACTCAACTGAAACCACCCCTTCTCCCAAAACTCTCCTTATTTTCTTACCCCAACTACTAATTATCCTAACAAACCCTAGTAAGTATCAAGACTGTATGCATAATTCTTACTTTGATGCTTTCGGTAATGTTGTATATGGTGGTGGGTTTTTCAACATTGCAATGTAGGTTTTCAAGTATGTTACAATTTCTTCTGCAATATAAATCTTCACCTCCAAAAATATTTTCAAGGCACACAACTCTTCTAGAACATAGTCAGATATGTAATCTGCTACACTAGGTTGTCCTTCTATAGCCCAAACATCAAAACTTATTTATATTTGAGGGAGATATGATGGAGAATGTTAGATTCTATGACTTAATTATATGCCATAACTTGTTATTTCTAATTAAATAATATTGGTGTTGTTAGGAAAGTGTGTTATGTGGTTAGGTTTTAGAAGTTCATTCTCTTTTTTGGTATTTTGGGAGGCCTACGAGTGTTAATACGTTATTGTATGAGTTTAACTCCTTTTCCCATCGTCATTGTATGCAGTTGACATGTCATGGAAAGGTAATATTCAGGAGCAGAGTGAATAGTCTAATTGAATGACCAATGATGCTATAAGAGGTGTAGATATATTATGTACGAGAGAAAGAACGAGAATATGCAAGACTAAAAGAACACACTTTCAATGTAATGCGAGGTACCTATTGAAGTTCCCTTGTCATACTTTTGTTCAATACTGTATACAAATGTGTAACCTGCCTAACATTGAATTCCTAAAGATGATAGAAACCTTTCCAAATATATGAATAAAGAAGGTTGGTGTAGGCTATGAAAAATTGAAACACGCGAGATTTCTACAAAAAATGTGAGTACAAGTGCAAAATAAATCATTATTTCAGAGAAATTTGACAGACAAATTCCAAGCCACTTTGTGTTTTATAAAATTATCCAATATAACTTCTACTACAAATGTGCTTGTGTTATCATATGTGTAACCTTTACATTATTTGGTTGGCGGATGATAACATTAGACGGGAGCTAGTGAGAATATATTTACTTTCTCTAACATAAATGGCGCCTTGGTATGTATTTCTTATCATCTAAATAAATCATTGACAGTATGTCACCAATTTGGTTTTAGAAATATCCGTTAACGATGCATCACCATACACAACCAAGTAATTGAAAATAACAAGAGGCAATTGAGCCCCCTTACATTGTTCAAGGACCCTCTAGCAGGTATGTGACATAATATGTATCTCGAAAATCCACACTAGGTCTAATCCATTTTCATTAAGATTTGGGGATTTTGTAGGTATTTAAACAAAAGGTAGACATCGAACTAGCTATCATACAATTTGTGTATTCTTGTATGAAACTACTTATTTGTGTTTGGCATTCAATGAATTAATGAAGTGTATTTATGGAAACAATACATTGACCTTGACTCATAATTTTTGACAAAAATTCCGATGTTGGATGTGTCTCTGCCAATATTTCCGATGACACTTTCGAAATCGAAACTAAAATTTAAAATGCCATATTAGAAAGCAATAAATGTTTCGAATCGAAACCCCAAACAAGAACTGGATCAAATCAAAATAATCTAGGAAACTGCAAACATACCCAAATAAATTTTCAACTTCGCAACATCCAAGCGTATGTACTTGGTCCCAATTTATGTTACGGTATCAAAAAATATTTGTAATTTGTCATTGGTCGTATCATGATATTTCTTCTGATATCAGAACACGCTTAGATGAGCTTATAAGCCTTCAAGCACTGGAAACTCATTTCCAATGCCGGAAGTATACATTGAGGACTTTGACATGCTACTTTTCCCAATTTGGAACTTATCACAACGGTTAAAAAATAATATCTCACGGTGCTTCCAAGCGCCGTAAAATAACAAGATCCCCGTCGGTAGAGACACCGCCCTTCAATGCCTAGTTGGTTGGGCGGCGGGGACAGAAACGGTGGTCAAAAACCGCATTTAATGCTTACTTTCACAACCGTAAATGGCCCTCCTTATACTTGTGTATAAGTCTTTCAAAAGACTATTTATCTACCTACAATATTAATTGAATTCTAAAAAGAATAAATTGTTTTGTTGGTACCTAACATAGCATCTTATACCATCTTTTTATCCCATAGACCAAAACCACGTCCTTTAGTACCCCACAAATTCAAAATGAAATTTTTTAGTCCCCAAAATCGGATTCCGGGTGATTTTCAGGTAGACTCAATTATTTTTTGGTCCCTAACATATCATCTTATACCATTTTTTGGTCCCAAAAAACCACCCAAAATATGGTTTTGGGGACCAAAAATTTCATTCTGGTTTTTTGGGTACTGAAAGGACGTTATTTTGGTTTTGGGGTATAAGATGCTATGTTAGGGACAAAAAACACTTTTTTATTTTTTTAAAAAAATCAATCATTCCAAGATTCTGGGAAAAACATTCAACGGCGATTACAATGATTGGAATTGACATCAACCTAACTAGCCTCTAGCAATAACTAACATATTAATTGATAGAACACCAAAATCCATAAATTATATGAATATATAAAATTCAACACACACAAATTATATTAATATTAAAAACTCATAAAATCAAAAAGTCATAAACCATCTATTGCAATGACCGATTTCCCTTTATATTAGAATACAAATTGTAGATTTTAAAAATGATAAAATTATCCTAAGACAAAAATACTGAATATTATATAACCTTCAAAGAAATTAAAAAAAATAACTTTCCAATAAAAGTTATAACTTAATAAAAAAATATTAAGTACTAAATACATAATTTTGGATTAATATATAATTAAACTTTTGCTGTAAACTTTCAACTGATTCGTCCATTTTCAATTAATATACTCCATATATCTTTCATCACAATTTTTTGTTTTAAATCGGTTAACCTTTAGACGGAGGACATTATGTAAATAATAGAATCTGTAATTTGGATGATTTTTTTAAGAATAAATAATTTGAAAGACTATTAATGCAATTATCAAAAGGAGTTAGATCAGAGCATCTCCAATGGTAAGGTACAAGAGCTTGTAGTTTTTTTCAATTAAAAACATCCACTATTGGTGGATGAGAGAGATTTATTGGGCTCTCCTAACCCCAAAAAAATGACCCAAAACAATAAAGCAAATATTGAAGTACATGATACAAGAGCCTGATACTATAGTTCCGCCCTAGAAGAAGCTCTAGTGATCTATTTGGATATGTTTCCTGTAATCGATCTCCACCCCTCTTGTTAATCGATTCAGGCCAGATATCCAATAAGATCAAACACGAGAAAATACCGTTGTACAGAGAGCGCTGCAGTAATGATCTATACAAAATAGGTTCAGTATCCAATGAACATAAATACCTTTTGGTAAATAGCAGAGAATATGTAGTTGCAAGAAACCTTTTTCACAAAAAAACTATAGAAGTGAAGCTTAAAGGGAGGCAGTGCAGGAGGCATTCCAAAATCTTATAACCTTCTTCACAACAGAGTAGAAGAGAAGCTTGAAAGGAGGCAGTACAAACATCTCCAGTAAAAGAAAAAGATGCATACAATCCAATCCAGTCTAGAGGGAAGAGGCATGAGGGAAGAGAGTGTTGGGTTATTTCCTCCTTGTGGGGAAATTGAGCCCAAATAATTGTGGAAGTTGGCCCAAACTTAAGGAGGGGCAT
>JAULKM010061321.1:0-12311 GCA_032355605.1 Rubia tinctorum | reverse complement strand
TAATCCTTTCTTCACTTGGTTCACTCGGTCTCTTAAAAATAGATGACCCACTACTTCGAATTAAGAATTTATCCATAGCCTATTTAACATCAAATAAGAAAATATGTCAAATTAAAGTAATACTATAATTAAATCACACATTAGATTATTACTATAATTAGATCACACATTAAATTATTACAATAATTAGATCACACATTAAATTATTACTATAATAAAATCACACATTTAATTTATTACTATAATTAAATCACACATTAAATTATTCTAAAATTTGCTATCAAAAACAAAACCAAAATATGCTATTCTAAATTTCTAATCACAATTCAAGTTTCAATCCAATTCCAAAATATGCTATTCTAAATTTCTAATCACAATTAAAATTTCAAACATATGCTATTTCATTCAATTCAATTTATACAACACAAGAATTAGGACAAAAATGCTTTTAAAATGGCTCGGTCAAGTCTCGATCTCGCATTCGGATGAATTGCAATTTGCAAACCGTGGCTTGGACTATTGGACTGTTGGACGCAGTGGCGAGGGCGCGGAGGGGGCGCGGCGGGAGGCGTGTGCGGTAGATCGGTGGTGCGCCGTGCGCGGCGGGCGGCGAGGCGGCGGCTGCTGGGGCGCGAAGCAGATCGCAAAAGACCCGGTCGCGCACACAGGGAAATGAGTTACATTACCATTTAGGGTTACATACATCAGTCTTAGGTTGGGCCGATTGGGTTTCAGCCCAATCGGCCCTCCTTTTTTCCAACCAGTCATACGAAACGACGTCGTTTCACTTATCAAAACGACGTCATTTCACTTATCAAAACGACGTCCTTTTGAAAAGTTGAGGAAAAAAAGACAAAATAAGATCAGCTTCTTCCCCGGCCTTCGCAGCTGCGACTCGTTGCTGGAATCCGCCCCCTGCAAACGTACGAAGGGGTGGAAGAAACCATGGATTCCGGGGGCCCTTAGCCCTAATTTTTGGGCTGCCGGATCCTAGGGGTGGCGCCAGCACCCCCTCGCCACCCCCTAGTTCCGCCCCTAGCTATATCACGCCAGGTATTTTACTAGTTACTCCCTAAATACGTATTCATATTTGTATTATTTATTTATTTTCCTTTTATTTTTGTTTGTTTTATAACCCCCCATATATACCTCCCAAGCCATTTCACCATTTCAAAACTTCACAATTTCAACATTTCCTCCCCCTCTCACCCTCTCCACATAAATCCATCCACAACTAGTAGCAGCGGCCGCTGGCGAAGTCACGAAAAAATTAGTATTCCTTTTTCACGTAAGAATGAAAAAAAATCCCATTTTCGGGTGGTTTTCACCAGTTTTTGTCTGGAAAACATAGATTTTGAGATTGGCTGGCCGTTTGAGGGTTGAGGACCATGTGAGGGTTTGATTGTGCATGTGTGAGAGCGGATAACGGTGTGGGGGTGGTGGAGATTGGTTGTGCGTGTGGGAGAGCGGAGGGATGGCGCGATCTGAATGGTTGGGTGGTGGAGAACGATGATGGGATGGGTCGGGTGTGAAGGCTGCGGGAGAAACGGAGGGGAGAAAGGGTTGGCCTGGTTGGCGGGTTTGAAATTGGCCGGAGGTTGAACATTGGAAGCTGAGGGGGGAGAATCGGCCTGGGTGGGAGGTGGCGCCGGTGAATAATGAGTTTGGGAGGGGGGAAGCGGCGCCGCTTGGGGGGTGTGGGTTAGGGTTTTTTTGTTTGAAATGAAATTAAAATGTAAATAAAATTAATATTTAATTAGAATTTAAATTGAAATGAAAAATTAAATTAAATAATTTTAAAATTTCAGGTTTTATAAAATAAATGGTTTATGGAAATTGGGTTTTATTTTAAAATTAAATTAAATTTAAATGTGGTAATTAATGCAAAATCTGAAATAGAAAAATATGAAAATATTATTAGGATTTGATTGAAAAAATTAAATAATATTGAAACTTAAAATATTTTAAGAAAATAATAGCAAAAATAATATTTTAAAAAGAAAGTTCAAATTTTAAAAAATAATATGAAAATAATATTTGAATAGAAAAATGTTAAAGCAAAATTTGATTATAGTCCCATTTAATTAGTATTTATTTTGGTAGATAACTTGAATAAATAATTATTTATGTAGAAAATATTGAGTTTTGCTACGAGTTTGTTGTTTGTCTTAAATCATTTGATTATACATGACTGAGTATGTAATTTAATGTTTATAACATATTAGATGGAAATTATTTTAGTCTTATATGGATATGTAAATTACATGAGTGTTTTTCTTTAGATCATTTCATTAGGAATAACTTAATTTGTTCTTGTAAGTTGAAAATTACATATAAGATGAAAATTAGAACTTGACGTATGTTATTTTAGGAATTTGTTCTTCATGTTATACCATTTCATTATACATAACTGAATATGCAATTTGTAAATATTTTATTATTTATGAAATTTAACTTTTAAATTATTTATGTGCTATATGTTTGTCCTATGAGTAATTAATTGTTAGGCTAATTATTTATAGATGAGCGCTGATCACAGTAATACGTGAGAAGGGGATTAATGTGTCTGCCAGGACTGCGAGAAGTATTGCGCCACTGCAGGAACAGTTGTCCGATTTTGTGCAAGATAACGAGGTACACATTGAGCCAACTTCTCCAAGGGTCGGTGGTACTTTTGTGATGGGAACCTGGGATGGTCTGGATCTGAACCTTGTCAATAACGGTGGAATGTTTTTGTTCCGGGAGGAAAGAAACTGGCAATCATTGTTCCATCGAGGGGTTGAAGTACCTCACGTAGCTCGCATGATGGTTGTGGTGCAGATCCATGACCCATTTTCGAGGGGGCAGGGTACTTCCAATGTTCCCCCCTTTGGCCCTCCTGAGACGGTTATTCAGGTGAAGGTGAACATTCCAGTAGCCCATCGTGTTGGAGGTAGACATATGAAGAGGAACAGAGCTGGTCAATTTTCCCAGTCTTCCGGTGGATCGTACAATGCTCGTGAATCTATCACTGATAGGGGTGTTCGTAACAAGAGGAAGCAAGTTGCAGATGATTCCTGGATTGTGCATGGGTCGATGGCTGGTGGTCCGGAGGATGACCTCGTTTACCCAGTTTCGGAGGCCATGTCGCAGTTGATGTTTGGAATGGTGTAGAGCGAGGTTTGCTGAAATGCCACATGCGTGCTAATCTTTGCAAAAAGCTGGTCATTACCCTCCCTCATTGCAACGCTATTGTTCAAGCAAGGATACGTGTCACCGGTTTGTCTCATCTTCTCGCAATTATGTTCAAGTACTTGGAGAAGGTATTGATATCTGCTTTTGTTGATAGGTGGCAGCCAAATACAAAATCATTCCATATGCCTTTCGGGGAGATGACCGTCATGTTGCACGATGTTAAGATGATTCTTGGAAGACCTATTGAGGTGGTTGTGTTGCTAGTACGATATCAGTGGAGGCCATTTAGGAGGGGAGTGCGGAGCTATTTGGGAAATACGTGGAGTTCTTCTTGTGCAAAGACTGGAACGTGGGTAATATTGATGGGCAAGCATTTATGGGCAGGTGTGTAGCAGTGGGTCAGAGTGATAACTATCAATTCATGTGCTACATGTTGACCATCTTTTCATCCACTTTGTCTGTTGATAAGATTGGAACTAAGGTTAGAGCCAACCTGCTCCCGCTAGTTGAGTCTCAACTGTCCTGGGGTTCGGCGGCCTTGTCATATTCTTATTTACAGTTAGGAAATGCCTCAAGATCCAGGTCCCACGGATTGTGTAGATGTTGCACGCTACTGCTAGTGTGGATCTACGAGTACTTTCCTATGTTCCATCTGAGACGGAGTGCATCACCACATCTTCCTGGGCGAGCCAACCGTTGGCATTCTAGAGAGAGATTGGCGAAGGATACGCAGCGTCTTATGACCATCAGGAGTCAACTAGATGTTTTGCAGGCTCATCAGGTATGATTGGTAATGTGTTATATTTATCGTAAAATTGCACTTACTTTGGTTTGCATAAGACATTTATTATTTTCTTTAACAAGTTTAGGTGGAATGGATGCCACGTGGAACTGACGTTGCCTGGGACGGCAAGGGTGTGACTCATTACCGCGGCGTGATTCGATACCTCGATGTGATGAAGGGTTACATGCCCGATCGGGTGGTACGCCAGCTGGGTTGCATGCAGGATATACTGATCAGCATGAGGATTGAGCCTGAACCTTGCTCCAGGACTGCTGAACCTAGCGGCCATTCAGTTACCTACTCAGGGAGGATCCAGTTAACTTTATAGGACTTTTGGATGACATGGAACCGCGGTCAACTAGGCGCGTATCCTACTGCCACCAGACCATCTGAATGTACTATGGATTACGAGGATTGGTTTACGACTCATTCTCACCCCCTTATTGCAAATCCTGAACATGAAGGTACAAGCGGTGGAGTTGTCTCTAGAGATCTCGATTTACCGGTATGTTTTATGTACATGATTACTTTAATACTATTAAATGTAACTTTTCGAGTATGATAATACGTGTTCCCTTATGAGCAGTTGTTGGATGATATGATGAGCGACTTAGATACCTTTGAGCTTGGAGACGTTCGTGAAATACCTTTGGAGCGTCTGCAGGAGTTGGTGGCTACGATTATTATACCTCGTCACGTTGAGTACCTTTCACGCCACTGATGTTAACGCGTTAGAACTGACATTCGCTCTTCTATGTACCAAAAAGGATTTGTTCGTTGAGAACCAATTACGTTATCCTTTTTCATGTTTGCTTGTATTAGTTTAATTGATATTGTCTGGACCTTTTGCCTATTCTGATTCATTTATATACCACGTACTCTTCCATCACATTCAATGACCAAACCCCTGTAGTGTTCCATGCAATTCATTACATTCAGCATGTTAAGACATTATTCATTACATTGTGCAGATTTAATTTGAAAAATAAATATGATACTGTAATATAAAATATTATAAGAATCTTTTTAAAAACATAATAATATACAAATAAAGTTCTAATTTATGGAAATATATTATGGTATTAACATATGAATATAAAAAATTGCACCGTAAAATTATGATACTTGGTATGCTTTGTTCCAAGCTGCCATCCTCCTACGATATAATAATTCCTAGCCGACAACATCCGATTCTCTGCAAACCATCCACTGTTGAGCCACCGGGGGCATGGGGAAGTTTCCCTTGACAAGTATCCTTACGAAATGCTCTGCATTGGCCACATATACGATGTGTAGCTCCCTCGATGGTCCTTCCTCGCTGCCGCCCGCTCTCAACGGCAAAACTGTACAACAAAAGTTTACAGACCCAGTATCGGTGATGTAGTATAAAACTACGACCGTGTTGTAGTAGGTGGCCACAAGAAACATATCCCCAATAATCGTAAAACCAATGTTCACGACCACATGGACCTCTGGAGTGTCTTACACGAGTCCTGGCCAAGTCAACCTCATCCTTCGAACCGTATATGGGAACATAATATGGCCAATGAGTCAATATCTCTTTATAAATTGTCTGACGGGCTCCAAACCAATCACCATCATAGTCTACGTGGAAGGCATCAGGGACGCATCGGAACCCTCAATTTCTATCCCTAATAACATCGTTTCGGCCCTCAATGTCACGCCTGATAATGTGGGGAACACATTCAAGATAGGGGAATGTCCCCGTGGGAGAAACATTATGATTAGGACCACACATTACAGCCCATTCTTTCATGTTATAACTACGACATTAAAATGAAATGACCTCATAATGTGGGGGGACATACCGTTTTGACTTGCTCGCCCTGATGTACCCCGACTCGGTGACCTCAAACTTTACCGATTCTGGGATGACTCGTAATGCTTGTTTACGTGCTCATGATAGCTTGGTGACCGCCTTGTAAACCTTGATCGGGGGACCTGCTCGCTTGGTCTACCACGTGTCGTCGTAACATTATCCGGTTCTTCAATTCCAAAGTTCTCTGGATGCAGCTGCTCCAAGCTGTCCTTAAGCTTAGTAATTTGGCCGACTATCATCAGGTCGACACGCCTCTATATCGTATCCAGGGCACCGATGGAAGTTTGCAACCACCCTTTCAATGACGAGTGTGCGCTTTCGACACGGCATGTAGTTGTGTTACCAAAATGAAGATATGAATTTGTCCATGATCATAGGGGGTAGAGCCATAAAGTCTCAACGTAATTAATAACTTCCTCGCTCGAAGACCATGCAACTCTAAAATCTGTCAATGACGCTTTGTATGCAACAACGATGGGGGCATTGCAAACTTGGAACCAATTACCATTTTTTAAGGATGCTCCGTTTCTATTACTCCCGGTTAACACGGTAACACGTGTCTCCACATCCTTGTTAATATGCCAAGTGCAAAGTAAATGCTTCAAGTTTGGAAACACTACCCGAATTGGCCTAATCAATCTGAGCTCACGATCTGTAAATACAACCTCAGGGACCAGTCCTTGATAAGCAATCCCCTCAGTTCCTGAAGAATCCACTCATAAGTATCTGTCGTTTCTTCGACGACAATGGCATAGGCGATCAGGAAATTCAGGTTACACGGAGATATGCCAACCATCTCAATCAAGGGCATGCCGTATCGATTCATCTTGTACGTTGAATAGATGTCCACGATCCATGGATACGTCTGAAATGCCACAACGGCTTCTGGATGAGCCAAGAATAAATGAGTCAGGGTACCGTCGGGAGCTGTACGGTGGCTAGTAACGTATCCATTAGTAGTGGTCTGGTGCAAATAATTCTCAGTTGTCTTGCGCCCGCCTCGCCTTTCCCTTCCATAAGATGATCGATCATTATATATTTTCCTAATGTTATGATTCAAGCTCGGAAATTCATGACTAAGGCTCACATTGATATGTCTAGGATCTGTCTCGGCATCCGTCAATTCTTTGATCATTTCTTTCGCTTGAGCATGGAGTTTGCTACTCTGTCTATTCCCTCAGGTTATACGGAGAACTGGTGGTTGTGTGTCCCTCTTCGAGGATTCTTGCATGGTTGAATGTACCAACCATCCCCTGATTTACTCTCCCGCATAACAATTGTGAAAGGTCATGAACAACTTCTGGTCGACGTGTTACTTCTTCTGATGACATTTGAATCGCTCATATCGATGGCCTTATCAGTCCGACCCCGATTGCAAATACAATATATCCTCTACGGTCCATTATTATTTTTCTTGTAAAACGACATGAAAATTTCAAATCCAACATGAAGAGTTGTCTGTTGGAGGTACGAATAAGCTTCGATATGACTCGGAAACACATCTGCTATCGCGAATGGTGAGTAACCATTCTCACCGGGAACCGCTCCAGATAAGTCATCACCATCCTAGAAACACAATATATGTCAAGTAATTATTTTTGTGCACGAAATAAAAAAATAAGCCAAACATAATTTTGCCACACTTCATTCTAACAACAACGGACAAATAGACCTTACTTTTCTTTGAAACCACATGACATCCAAAAAAAAATCATATGATAATTTGGATTGTATTAAGGTGCCACCGAATTAATTCTTCGTGGTTTTTAAAAATGACAAGAAACTCCTAAACATTTATGATCTCTATGAATATAATAAAATTTTAAATTACAATAATTTTTTTAAAACATATTAGGTGGAATAAACATATTATCAACTCTTAATGATGAAATCTAGAGCCAAATCAAATTCAACACAATGAAATGTTATACAACCTCATTTTAAATTATCATAAAATATCACATCTACTAATGATGAAAGGAAATATAATCTCCTATTTAACCAACTAATAATTCATAACTTTAACAATTAAAATTAACAAATACCTAATAGAACATCATGGATTGTATTAACGTGCTACCGAATTAATTCTTAGTGTTTCTTAAAAATTACAAGAAACGCCAAAACATTTATGATCTCTTATAAAGTGAGATTAATTTTTTATAACATCTTGCGTTGAATTAACAATTTATCAACTCTTAATGACAAAATCTAGAACCAAATTAAATTTAACACAATGAATTGTTATACAACTTCATTTAAAATTATCATAAAATATCACAAAAACTTAAGGATGAAATCAAATATATTCTCCTATTCAACCAATTAATAATTCTTAACTTTACCAATTAAATTAAAAAATACCTCAAAGGACATCATGGATTGTAGAAGTTAATGAACACCCAAATGTAGAAGATTGTTGTAAAAAAAATTATCCAACTATGAAATTTACAGCCAATTTTATAGACATTTTTGTAGCAATTTTTGCATTAAATGAAATTAAATGTTGGGAGGTAGAAGTTGGAGAAAGAGAACCCAAATTAGGGGGTAAAAGAGAAGGAAATCAGCCCAAATAATGAGAACCGGGTAGAAAGGAAACAAATAAAAAAGAAATGAAAACCAGCTCCTAAACCAGAAGGAGAACCGAAAAATAAAGCCAAATGGAGGAAATGGAATGAGAACCGAAAATGAGGACCGAACTGACAACCGAAAGGAGAACCGAAATGAGAACCGGGAGGAAGAACCAGGAAAGAGAACCGGATGGGAGATAGAACCGGTAAGTGGGAAAAGAGCGGAGGGAGGAAAGGAAATCCGGCCAAGGGAGAGGGAGAACAGGCGGGGGAGATCGGAGGGAGGAAAGGAGAACAGGGAAGCGAGGAGGAGACCGGGAGGGGGAGAACGGCGACTCCGACGGAGGGCGGAGATGACAGCGGGCGGCAGAGGAGATGAGAAGTCGGCGACAAGGAGATCGACAAGATCGAGGGAGACGATGAGATTGACGAGGAATGGAGGAGATCGGGAGAACAGAAAGGGCGGACAAAACGGCGACGAGGAGATCGAGAAGACGCGGAGGAGACTGAGACCGGCGGAGGAGATCGAGAAGTCGAAAAGCCACGGTGCCCGGCGATGGAAATCGGGGAGAAGCGATTGCCAGTGACGTCAACGTCGATGTCTACAATGGCCGTCGATGTCAACGGTATTTCTCCGGCGAAGTCAACCGCCGTTGGCCACCAACCGCCGGCCACTACCGTCGTCCGGCCACCACTGCTATTAATTCACACTAATTAATTAATTCAAACTAATTGATTTACATTAAAAATAATTTACATTAACTTCACTTAATTCATAATAATTAAACTATCAATTTAAAAAATTCAAAAATAGAAAAAGTTATGCAAAATATAGGGCGTGATATAGCGATCCACATTTTTTCAACACTATTGGCCCCCAACTTGCAGAATTGTTGAGTCACGGCCATATTTTGAAAAAATTTGGCCCCTTAACCATCTCATTTGCTCATTAAGGGATCAAAAGTGTTCAAAAAAAAATAGAGGGCCAAAGTGAACGATCGTGATGGTTAAGGGGTCATCGAACTCATTTCCTCTATAATCTAATACATGTTTTATTGTGAACAATACTTGTTTTAAATTAATAAATGCACAAGCTATACGAAAATTTTCAGCAACATATGGTGCTAATGTTTCCACATGTTCATAGTAGTAGAATTCATACATTCAGGAGTTTCAACAACAGTTTCATTCGCATTTATTACAATTCAACATAACTTCAATCAGATGTGAAAAATTTGTACCTTGGATATTATTAGGCGAGATTTCATCCTCTTGCAACTGAATTTCATTCGTTTGGAATGGAATTCAGTTGTTTCGATCACATTTTCTTCAATAGGATTCGAATTTGGTTCTGTGAACAAGGTTGTTGAAATTTGCTCGGATCCGATCACATCTTTTTGTAGATCTTGTTGTATGTCGTAAATTTGATTTCACCAGAAATAGGCCAGTCATTGGAGGCGATCATTGGGGAAAAATCATTGAAGGATTTGTGGCTGGAAGAAGGTGACGATTAGCGACTTCAATTTGCAGAGAATGATCAATTTGTAGGAGGAAAATAACAGTTTTTAGAGGAAGAAGAGAATTAATGATCTATTTGCTTTTATAACCCAATTTATGCAACCGGGTTGACCCATAGAAATTTTGTCCCTAACATGTCCATGCATGCCACCTGTTATGAGACCTCGTAAAATGACCCTCTAAAAGATAACAAAAATCCCACTTGTTCAGTGGTCCTCTTCTCAAAACGTGCTCTCACGGTGGGGCCATCATGACCAAAATATGAAGTGGAAAGACCGAAATAAGCTGAATATCAAGAATGACCTATATGATGATGTAGAGTGGGACCGAGGCATTTGATAGGAGAAAACTTGATATTCCTTGCTAAGAGGAAACCTATATTACAAAGCCGAGATATACAACCTTAAAAATAACTGCTCCTAACAAAAATAGATGGGAAGAATCCAGTAACCATTTTACATGATTTATACAAGGAAAAATTTTCAAGTCCAATGAAATATGTTATAGTATGTTGTATGCCTGCTTGTGATCTCAGACCAACTGAAGTAGCCATAAAAAGAGCTCATTCTATCTTTTCCAAGACTTCCAATCTAGTTTTCCTTTTCCAACCCTTCATTGTTGCGACAAGATTGATTAGTCCGCCGATTTGGCTTTTGCTATACTCCTGCAAACCAAGAAAATACAAGTTCAATTAGAGTAATCACTCGGATAGGTTCATCTGGACATTCAGGGATAGGTCATCTTACAGGATGGGCTCGTGCCCAATGCACATATTCGGTTTCTGGAAGGTAATATGCCTGTACAAACACCAGGTGTGAAAACTTCTTACAAACTGTTGAAACATATACAGTAATGCAGTTTTATAGCATTTAACTTTATAGTTAAACGCTATAATAGCCATGGTATGCTTACCTTGACAAAAGCTTCCACTGCTTGCATTTTTGGTCTCACGTCAAATGAAACAAAATGCTTTAAGCCATTTATTAAAACCTAAAACAAAGCTTCCATAAAAATTCAGAGAAGAAAACAATAGAACATCAACTTTCACCAAAATAGCAACCTGGAGATCCAGTGACATAAGGGCCCGTCCCTCATCTGTACACCTTTTTACCCTGGATAGACCTTCAATAAGAGTTTCTGCCACAATGTCAACTCCATAGTCCAAGAGGAGGTCCTGAATCTGCATTATTTACGTGGTTACGATATGCTTATTTCTTATACTTCTCCAAAAGAAAACTATCATTTGCTAATCTTAAATCTGACCTTTTTCTTCCTAGAAAGAAAAGATAATAAGAACATCATTCAATGAACTGAACGAGGAGGCATGCCAAATGGTTGACAGTAGTAGCTTACATTGTTAACAAGACGAGTAAAAATCCATAACACTAATTATTACAAAGGATGATCACTCAGACAACAGTAGGTCTTTATATGACTAGGTTAAATGGTCTTACATGAATTAGAACGTTATTATTTTTAATTTCAGAAAAATTACCAAGTAGAAGGTTTCAAAAGTATACGATTCTGAAGATGGAAACTTTAGCTATATCTGATTTTACCTCCTTTCTGATACTACCATGAGCAAGTCGCGTCTTGTAGTGCTTAAATTCCCCCAGCATTAAATCCACATACCTATCAGCACAAGGTAGATAATTTTCAATGTTGATAAAAACAAAAGCCTAGCATTCATAGAACTTAGACGACCAACACCGCAGAAATTTTCAAAAGTTCATCTTTGCAGTTGCATACCAGGTGCAGTTGCATTGACCATCCTTGCAGTTGAATTGGATTAAATTACTTTTTAACAAGAAGATAATGATCGAGAGTTCATTTAAATGATTTGTTGGGTCCCAAAGTGAATAATAATAATAGTTCATGGTGATCTATACAACCTCATCCTTATTTTTCTAATACATGTAAATCATCTTTATCATACACTAATTTCTTCAGGAAAGACTATTTTGTTCAGGAAAGGCAGAAATAAAATGTTCTTTGACAAATGTTGTGGCCAATGCCTATTATAATAAAATAAGGACGTACCCGTTATGCTCCATTCCAAGTTCCTTCACATCCCATTTTGCACTTGCAATTTTATCAACATACCTGCTCAAACAGTTATTATTAAAGCACATCTAGATTCTAAATGTACTTCAGTACACCATTGCAATATATTTGTGTATTTTCATGATATGGTGTAAACTAAGCAAAAAGATAAAGTTCCTTTTTGACAGAGCATAAACTTTAGAAAGCTAAAAGATGAGCAGTCACTGCAATACCAATTGTGATTAATAACAAAGAGCTGTGCATGATTCATGCCATTCACGCCCCTCTTATGAATGAATATTGTCATTTATTTTCAAATATTTGCTCTCAACTTACCCATTTATATGGAGAAGCAGTCTTGCAGTTGTTCTGTGAATATGTT
>JAULKM010061320.1:0-28314 GCA_032355605.1 Rubia tinctorum | reverse complement strand
TACATTTCACACAATACATACAATATATTTCACGATTTTCTCTTCAGATATTTTCTTCCATCACACAATTTAGCCAAAAATAGACCCAAAAAAGACATGAGGAATCTACGGCCAAAAGGGTTGGCGGGTGAAGGCCACGCGGTGCAGCAAAGAAAAAAAGAGACAAAAGGGAATAAAGTGAAGACGCATTTCCATAATGCGTCTTCAAAGTAATAAAAAGAAAAGAAAATATCGGTCAAAGCAGGAACAAGCCACGCTAAAAAATAAAAACTCTGAAGCCGCATTCCGATAATGCGGCTTCTGCATGGCTGACATTAAAAAAAAGCAAGAGGATGCATTTCGGAAATACGTCCTCCCCATTTGAATCCAACAACGAACATTGTAGCACCAAACTAGGGATTTTCTCAAGAGGAAGTTCCGAACACGAAACTTGATTCGGATCCTAATTAAAGGCGGTTCCTGAGTAGCCGCCTTCTATCGCTTCCTTTAATAGACTTTCCTCCACTAGTGACTCCTTGAAATAAATAAAAATAAGAGTAAAATACATTTCTAACCCTAAGTTTTGGCTAAATGTGCCAATATAACCCTGCAATTTCAGAAAGTGTCAATTTAACTTTAACTTATTACAAAATGTGTCAATCTAACCCTAACATTTGGTGGAACTATGCTGATATACCCAAACTTCTCAATTCCGGCATTGACCAAATGATTTCAAGCATGACCAAAAACTGAAATGATGAAAATATCCTTAGTTTAAAGCTGAAAAATTAGTCCCATTCATACCCATTTCTTTCTTTCTTCAAAACCCACCATCCTCTAACATTGTGCTCCTGAAATTTCTTCAAGAGTATCAACAACGCCATCAAGTCTCAATGTCCGACACTGATTTAGATAGCTTCCACTCCCCGCCGCTCTCCCCGCAATGATCCGAGTTGCCTTCCACTCCGATGATCCTATTTTCATACCAGCCACCAACAACAACTCCAAGCAGATTGTCTCCATCATCAACAAGTACGTCTCCCCAAGAAGCCCGCATCGAAGTTCTCCGATACCGTGCTCCACCGCCTTCGCCATCAGAAAACTCACCACACAACCACCGCTGCTCTGCCCTACGTCTTCCCTTTGTTTTACCCCCATCACACCACCACTGATTAAACAAACGTCACCCCCACCACCATTGGAAACCACCCCCAATTCACCATCTTCGAACCCTAGATCACTGCGCAACTACCCACACAACCATCGAACCCACCCCCGTTCCTCATCTTTGTCCCCGGTGGTGGTTCACCACTCCCACCATCCCCAAACCCTATACAACCACCACACAACCACCGCCCACCACCCACGCTCCTCACCTTCACCCCCGGTGGTGGTATTTAAGAATCTGAGTTTCTTAAAATAAGAAGAAGAGGTAGGGTAATAGTATGAGTTTCTAGGGTTATCAAGAAGGAGACGACAACCCAACAAAAAGACGACGGCAGTGGAATTATTAAAGGAAAGGGAAGAAGAATCTTCGTTAAGAAAGAAGAAGCCGATGTCGAATATTTTGCTTATTATTTTTTTTAAAGCCAAGAGCATAATTGTCTTTTCACAATATCCAGCCAAATGAACATTGACTAAAAAGTCAACCAAGTCAAAGGTTATATTGGCCCTTAATGAGATTACAGGGTTATATTGGCAATTTCACCCGAAAGATAGGTTCATTTTGACACTTGTCTCTAAAAATAGACATCAAACTACCTTAAACTAGACTTTCATCTAGAGTTTTCATGATTGGTACTGTATCTGGGTAGGAATGCATGTTGGGAAATTAATCCCATCACGCGGCTTAAGAAGGAAAAAAGAATAAAGAAAGAAAAAAAGAAGTGATTTACCAAATATGTTAGATACCTTCACGAACAGAATCAAATTAATACATATTACAAATGTGAAGGATTACGTCACATAGTACCATCCTAACCCAGATACAGAAGGAGTGATTTGAAGATCTAAATAGATGTCTACAAAACTCACACCTAATATCTCTAACTCTCCCTCTGTTTATAAGTGTTTAAGTGCAGCTCTGGAGTCTTCTAATTTATGTATCTAACTCGTGGAATTTTCAATTAATGAAACATTTTTTGAACTGTTCATTCATGAACGAAAATTCATCAATTCTTATTAATTAGTGTTTTTAAAATTTGAAGAGATACCATCCCATGATTCCGAGAATCACAAGAAAAAATATTCGCTGCAATAAGTCACGATTAATTAAATGAGAGCTAATTAGGAATTAAGAAAAACAAAAAGGGGCCAAGCACTAATTTAATACTATGTCGAGGACTTCGTATTGAGGATTCGAAGAATCCCACTCCCAGAATTCCAAATAGTATAAGTTTTGTTGACTTGTATGATTACTTCGGATTTGAATACAACGCTTTCCATGGAATTTTAGTTATACTTCTTTTTTATGGATTCCCTCAAAAGAAAAGAAAAGAAAAGAAAAGAAAAGAAAAGAAAAGTAAAGTTTTTGCTTTTGATAAAGAAGCGATGCGTTCAAATCTTGAGAAAGAATTTTAATTTCTAGAAGTAACCCGGGAATTTTTTTGTAAGTTTGTGCGAATCAAGTCAACGAATTCAGTGATATTAAGGAATATGAATATTACTTAAAATTGTGATTAGATTAAATTTTCTTTTTCCTTTTCCGATTAGGTTTTTGTACCTCTGTATAATGTATTCCTAAATATGAATACAAGACAGGTCATTACCCTTATTTTCTACATGTTATCAAAGACTAAAATCATGAAACCTAAAATTTTAAATTTTCCGTCCTAAATTTTCTGGAGACGTTTTCACCGTCGTCCGCGTGTGACCTCTACGCGCCTTCGATCTGAGCTGTCTTTCCAAAAACAAAAACAAAAACTACTCAACTCAGTGCACCACCAGTCCTCCGCTGATATTCTGCACCACTCAGTGCTCAAATGATGTCTTTGCTCCTTCGGTTGCCGCTGGCGAACTTCAGCTTTTGCGCCGCAAGTTTCTGCTGCTGCTGGTGCTTCAGCTTCTACTATTGCCGGTACTCCACTGCTTTATGCGATCTCGTTTGACTCCGTCCGACTGGCGATCTTCTTTGACTCCGTCAGACCGTCCGACCGGTGATCTCGTTTGACGTCTGGTCTCCCCCTCAAAATGAAGAAGGCGCGTGTGAGATACATTTGCGCCTCCGGCCCTTCTAGAAGCGAGTGAAGTCATGTGCGGTGAACAGAGACGTGACTCCCCTTCCACAAGCGCATGTAACCATGCACCAAGTCTTCCTTTTTGTTGCTTTGCCCGTATTAGTTGCCCTCTCTTCGTTAGATTTTTATGTTTGATATATTAAACAATATAAACAAACTGTGTTATGGTTCTTTTAGCTGGTGCCGTCACCTCGCTGCCAAGATTCGGCTCCCCTATCAGATCTGATTTCGGCCCTTCTCTGTCTTGCGACCAATGGAGTACGACCCTTAACTTATTTAATCAATTAAACTACACTTATGTCCATGGTCAGGTAAGCCTACTTTACCTTAGATTCTCGATTCGGGAGCCTTATATCACATGACTGGTGACAAAGGTTCTCTGATTGACATTACTGCTGCTACCTATTCTAATAACGTTCTACTTCCTCATGGATCTTTGTCGTCTGCTGCACAATATGGTTCTTGCGTTTTTGAGATATTATTCTTACTCATGTGCTTTATATACCTACACTACGATGCAACTTATTATCATGCTATAGATCGTTGTCTGCCTTAAAATGTCTAGCTCTGCTTACTAAAAATTATTGCATTTTACAGAAAATCACTAAGAGGACGCTGATCGGTGTGGGTGAACAGCAAGGGGGTTTCATTGGCTTCGTCTGCTGGATACGCGTGTTCAATATCATATCCCGCAGTCAGTTCCGAAAGTTGCTACAATTTCTGCATCTGATTTTTGGCATCAACGTCTTGGTCATCCATTTTCTATGGTGTTGTCTTCTATTCCTACTCTTGATTTTAGCACAAATAATACTTTTATACCTTGCTCTGTGTGTCATAAAACAAAACACACCAGACATAGTTTCTCATTGAGCTCTTCGAATGTTAGTTCTTTGTTTGAATTGATTCATTATGATGTTTGGGGGCCTTATAGAACACCATCTTCTAGTGGTTTATTTTATTTTTAAAAATATAGTTAATTGATTATTGCCGAACTGTTTGGGTTTATTTATTAGTGGCTAAGTTTGATGTAACCTCTAGATTTGGAGAATTTTGTGCTTTAATCAAGACACAATTTGGGGGTCTATCTGTCTTGTCCATGCTAATAATTGTACAAAAATTCTGCCTTTGAGATTATACTTTACGGAATCTGGGATCATCTTTGCGACATCTATGATTGATACACTACAGCAGAATGGTCGTGTGGAACGCAAGCATCATCATTTGTTGAATGTGGCTCGTGCTTTGCGTTTTCAAGCTAATCTGCCTATTGATTTTTAGGGAGAATGTGTTCTCATTACTGTTTATCTGATTAATCGGACACCGATGAAGCAACTCAATGGTCGCACACCATTTGAGTTACTCTGTTGACGTACTCCAAGCTACAAGCTTCTGAAAGTTTCTTGTTGCTTGTGTTATGCTTCCTACATTCCCTGAAATTGTGACAATTTTGCTCCAAGGAGTCGGCGATATATTTTTATTAGGTATCTTGCTGGCAAGAAAGGATATTTCCTTTAGGATTTGGAATCCAATACCTTCTTCAAAAGTCGAGATGCTGATTTTTATGAAGATAAGTTTTCATACGTCGTGTCGTCTACTACTCCACCATCGCCAATGTCGGACATCACTCTGCTGCTGGACACTTCACCGTCGTCGGTTGCCCCTTATCCAGATCTGATCGACCCGATCCCAGACGCGGTTCCTGAAGATCTGCCACCATCACCATCAACGTCTGAGGTGCCATCTCTTCCGCCTACTTCTCCTCTTTCACCTAACTCGCCGGTTCGGTCTCCGGCGCCGCCTCCTGCGGCTGATCTGCCTTCTGTATGACACAACATTTGAGATCATCAACACCCTGCATATTTGGAAGACTATGTCTGATCTATTGCTGATATTAATACCCCACCCCCCCCCCTGCTACGATCACACCTGCGTCGTCATAATCCTTAGGTGTTCTCTATCCTTTAACTGATTTTGTAAATTGCGATAAATTTTCTAGTGTACATTCTAGATGTTTGGATGCGGTAACTTCTAGTGCAGATCCCACCACTTATTCTGAGGCATCAACTATGCTAAGTGGCGTGATGTTATGGCTGAAGAGATTACTGCTCTTAAGCGTAATAAGACGTGGACCTTGGCTCCTACATCTTTGGATAAAACTGCAATTGAATGTAAATGGGTGTATCGTACAAAGTTCAAATATGATGGTACTATTGAACATCACAAATATCTAGTGGTTTTTGGAAATCATCAGAAGGAAGAAATTAACTATCCGAGACATTTACGCCTATTGCAAAAATGAGAAAGGTTCATCTGTTTTTATCAGTTGCAGTCATCCATGGTTGGGAACTTCATCAGATGGATGTGCATAATGTTTTTCTACATAGTGATCTGCATGAAGAAGTGTTTATGCGCCCTCCACCGGGCTATCCTGCGCCCACTAGCCAGGTGTGTCGCCTTCAGAAATCTCTTTATGGTCTTCGGAAAGCTCCTCGAAATTGGTTTTCCAAGTTGGCTAAGGGTTTACGAGCATTTGGATTTATTAAGGCATATTACTCTCTATTCGCTTTTACAAGTGGCTCAGTTTCTTTACATGCACTTGTCTATGTGGATGATTTGGTTATTGTTGGTAGTTCTTTGTGGCTCATCTTTGAATTCAAGAAATACTTGAGCCCTTGTTTTCACCTGAAGGATCTTGGCATACTTAATTATTTCATGGGTATAGAGATTTCTAGAAGACCGGATGGGATGTTTCTTTCACAACAGAAATATGCCCTTGATATCTTACCTGACACAGGTTTATCGGCTTCTAAGCCAACTGATTTCCATATGGAACAATAGCATAATCTTGCGAAAGTTGAAAGCCCTCTTTATGATGATCATGAGCAGTATTGATGCCTAGTTTATCTGACCATCACTCGTCCTGGGCTCAGTTAATCTGTTCATACGCTTGCTCAGTTTATGAAGTCTCCTTGTGTTCTTCACTGGCAAGATGTGATTCGTGTTCTTCATTGCTTGAAGAGTCATCATGGTCAAGGTTTATTTTTCTCTTCACATAGTTCTTTATAGTTAACTACTTATTGTAATTCTAATTGGGTTGCATTTTCTATTACACGACACTCTCTTTCTGGGTACTTTGTTCCTATTGGTGATTCTCCTGTTTCATGGAAGACCAAGAAGCAACCTACAATTTCTCTTTCTTCTACTGAAGTAGAGTATCGTGCTATGGCTATTACTTGTTGTGAGTTGTTGTATCCTAAGTCTTTGCTTAGGGACTTAGGTGTTGTGCATTCTGCTTCTATGCGACTGTTTTGTGACAATCAATATGCTCTTCACATTGCATCAAATCCAGTGTTCCATGAACGTACAAAGCATATAGAGGAAAAATGGAGAAAATGGTGGAAAAAATAGTGTTGGTGGCGAGAATAAATGGCGTGGGGAAGAAAAGAGGAGAACGGTAAGAAGAAATGGCGTCGGCGGCGAGAAGAATTGACGAGGGAAAGAAAAGAGGAGAACGGCAAGAAGAAATGACGTCGGGAAGAAAAGAGGAGAAATGGCAAAAGAAAGAGGATAAATGGCTACAGAATATTAGGGTTAATGACATCAAAATAATTTCATATTTTTTAAAAATAATAATTTTTTCAGAGAGGTAAAATAGTAGTTTCACATAATTCCGACCAACATAGGTCGAAATAGGTAGTTTTGCACTTATGTCAACTAGGTAGGGTTATATTGACACTTTTGAACACTGGAAGGTTACATTGACAATTATGTCAACTAAGTAGTGTTATAAAAGCACTTTTATCTAGGTTTTATTATTTTTCATCTGTGATATTTTAGATGATGTTGTTAATGTTTCTAGTTTTCTGTTTGATGTTTCATGTTTCATGTTTAAGTTTTAAGTATAGTTATTTGAGTTGGTTTAATGTTTTAATTTTAGTGTTTGATACTTGTGGTGTTTTCATGCTTAGGTGTGCAATTGATGTTACATTTTATTATTTTGATTGTGTGTGATATCTTAGGTTTTTGTTACGATTTATGCTATATTTTGTGTTATTGCTCTTGTTTCTTATATGTCCAAAAAAGACTTGCCCTCTTATGATGCAATAAAAATGGAAACATGATCTGTAATCTTTTTTCCATCTATGATGTTTTAGATATGTGTAATATTTCAATTTCAGTGTTTGATGCTTGTGGTGTTTTCAGGTTTAAGTTTGGAACCGATGTTCAATTTTGATGTTCTGATATTTAAGTGTGTGTTGTTGATGCTTTTAAAATTTGAGATTGATTTTCAAAATATTCTATGCAATGTTTCTCAATGTAGTTGTTAGTGATGTTATGTGTGCTATTGTAATTATTTAATTTCAGATATTGATATTTTTATTAATATATGTGATGTTTTATGTTAATTTCATAGAAATACTTTTCAAGCCAGAGCTCTTAGATGTCATTGATGAGACAATAAAAAATTGATTTGAGGAATCATGCTTATGAAAGTGTTCCCTTGAGTAGAGGACTGGAGTCAACCTTTGATCTTTGCGTTGAGGGAGTATGAGAGTCATCCTCTTCAAAACTAGCAGAAGAAAAGTCTATGAAAAAAACAGCGGCGATGTGAAACAATTTGCAGATTTTTTTTGATTGTTTGGGATGTATTGTTTGACATTGATTTTTCAGTTATGATGGATGACTGTTAGTGTTTAGGCGCTTGATTTTTTGATGTTTTAGGTTGATTTGGATTTTTCAATTTTTATGTTTGAGATTTGTTAGGGCATTTTTTTGAATCCTTTTATAATGAATGATGTTTAATGGCTTGATAATTATGGTGATTGACGTTTTCACATGCTGACGTAAAACTTAAAATTAAAGTTTGCTCCTTTTATATGCTAATATTATATGTTTCTGTTGTGCCGGTGATGATTCTTTAAATTCATTCAATTTTGAGTTATCAATGTTTGATGTTTTATGTATTGTTCATTCGTAATATACCTGAAGTGACACTTATCATCTTACATATGTAAATTATCGTATAAAAAATTAACATCGGTGGATAGAAGTGGAACATTAAAATAGTTTTTTCAAATACAACAACAGTGGAATGTATAAGTGCAGTGGAGCATGTGAATATCCTGTTTAAATCAACATCATCATCAGTACTTTTTGGTAAAATATCAAACAAAATAAATAAATCATTACAACGTAAAAGTGTAACATCAAAATATGAAAGTAAATAATGATCAACTCCCAACAAGCTGTTTTTTTATCAACTGAGCATATGGTGTCTCTGTGTCGACTTTCGTAAAGCAAATCCAAGTGAATTTGCATGTGTGCGGTATAATGTTTCGAGATTTTCCCATGTAGTTGAATGTATTCCTTGAAAGGATTCAGTTTGATATATCTTGAACAAGTTTGGTAAACATGTATCATCCCCCCCCCCCCCCTCACCTCACCTCACCCAAAAAAATACAATGAAACCTAAGCTTGTTGTTATTCAATAATTCAATTACCAATATTTATTTTTGAAACATCATACCATAAATTTATAACATCCAACATTATAGGAGCAACATCACCTGTTGTATTTTTTTGACCTGTAATTTGAAAATAGATTATTTGCCTAATGAACAGACTCATTCAAGATTCTATTTGCAACATCACAAAATGATGTTGCAACAAGTAATGTTGAACATGTTCAGTGAAGTTCCAACATAATGTTGTAGTGTTAAATCATCATATTACATACTTGTAACATCAAACGGGTTAGAAGTAACATCACGTCATGTTTGCTACAAATTGTAATCCTGATCAGACTCTACCAAATTTTTACCAACATGCTATACAGTTAAAACATCATGCTAAGTTTCATGAACACCATCCACTATAAATAAGGTCTTTAGCTACTTATAATTATTTTCATAATGTGCAAGAGGCTCAACTACATTGTTTAATACTACAAAATAACTGCTCATAACGTGAATTCCAACATGTGAAAGGTTAGCCGTTTTAACTGAAAATTTCATCAAATTGATAGGATTTTGCTCTATTCAAAGAAAAATCAGCAACATAAATGGATAATCGGCCACACAAATTAGGCCTTTCAAACACAAGTTGTTGTTCTAGTCGATTTCAAATCTACAAATTGAAAACTAAGAAGCAATTACTGATATATCTGCAACTTACCTTTTTAAACATATACGATATGTTTATCATTGACATTCGATTCAATTTGCTACTTTTGACTCTGCTGTTTCATTGTCTGTATGAGTGCTAATTGATTGTCGATCTTGTAATCAACTTCTTCCATCATGATTCGATTTTTAAATTTGTAAATTTTGAAATTAAGTTGATTCATAGATTTGGGGTGATTGATAATATATTAATACTTGACTGTAGTTTTAGATTACATGATTGATGCTTTGTTTATGTCGATCGACGGGTTTCTTCAAATTCTGATATAAATCCCCTTGCTAAGACTCTAGATTGCAAAAAAAATCTTTAACTAAATGACCGATTTCACAAACCCTAGTAAAGCCGCAGAATTAATCACAATTAACTCTTGGGATTATGAACAACTCGAGATTTGTAACCCTAACTAGCCTGCAAGATTAGTTCACAAATTGAATGTATTAATAATTAATTAACCCGCAGGATTAAACAACAACAAAAATAGCTCGCAAGCACAGAGAAACATCCCAAAATTTTGAATATAGGATTAATTAAAGGTGAAGAATGGCTCGACCATACCCCTCTATTTATAGGGATAAAACTCGGCCAGAAACCCTAATTTGAAACAGAATCTGAATTAACTTATGGTTGCTTTAAGAAGATAAAACCATATCTAAATACAAAAACTACACTAAATATCTACATGGCCGAATTCATCAACAAGTGTTCTTGAATGAATATTGTCTAATCTAATCTTACCCAATCTAATTCTAATCAGAATAAAACTGAATATTCTAAACCTCTAATGGACAAGATTTCAAAATTAAGCTCTTCAAAGCCCACATGGCCAAGCTCAACATCTAATATCCAAAATGAAATAATTTTACAACAGTTTACAACAATCACACTACCTCGTTAAAAACTAGGTGGGAAAAAGAGTATAGTGTTCTTCCTGATGTCTTCACTTCCTTGAAACTCTTGAATAATTCATCTAAGAACTTATCGGTGTTGAATTCTTCATTAATTCTTCATCATGAAGGCGATCCATCAAAGCATTTAAAGAAGCATCCCTCAGCTTCGCTCTTGACCTAGTCACAGGACCAGCCATGTCACTTAGAGGATCCCAAACATAACATTTAAATGTTTGATCAAGTAATGAAATGTCTTCATCTATGGTGGTGGTAATCGTGGCATCTCCATGATTCCCTCCGTGGTCGAAAGGTTTCGCCCTCAAAAACTGAATCATCTTCAAAGGTAAATGGAGATAAATCAGCAACATTGAAAGTAGTACTAACACCATAGTCTCCAGTCAAAGCGATCTTCTAAGCATTATCATTCACACGTTCCAACACTTTAAAAGGACCATAACCATAATGACTTAGCTTAAATTTCCAAGCATTTGGAAACCTCTTTTTTTGTAGATGCACCCAGACCCAATCTCTGTCTTGGAATCACATAACCCTGTGTCCCGAATTGGCTTTGTCATCATTCTAAGCATTTGTCCTCTCGATTCACAAACGCACCTTCTCATGTAATTTATTAACAAAACAAACCTTCTTTTCTCCATCAAGGTTCCTAACTTGTTTAAATTCAAAGGAATCAAATCAAGAGGTGTAGTAGGTAGAAAACCATAAAAAACTTCAAATGGAGGTAAAGAATTAGTAGAATGAACAGTGAGATTATAAGCAAACTCTGCAATTGGAATGCATGCTTCCCAATTCTTCAAATTTTTCAGATCAAGGGCATGTGGAAGAACCCTAGGGTTCAATTTGTAATCTCTATTTGTCCATCCGTTTGACGATGACTAGTAGTAGAAAATAGCACCATTGTCCCTATCTTGCACCACAAGGTATTCCAAAAGTAGGGCAAAAATTTGGCATCTCGATTAGAGACAATGGACGTAGGAATGCCATGGAGTCAAACTACTTCTTTCATAAATGAATCCACAACATGATTTGCATCATCTGTCTTCCTATAAGAAATAAAGTGTGCCATCTTCGAAATCAATCAACAACCACAAAGATAGAATCATTACCTGATTGAGATCGTATCAACCCAAAGATGTGTAGTAACAAGTAAGGGTGTGCATAACCCATGAGGCACCATTTTTGCATGCTATATAAACAGATGAAAAACCAGGATCAGTAGCATATAATTCTTCCACAATGAAAACCCTAACATAATGCATTCCAATTGTGTAAGTAAAACATGTCTACGACTTCAAGCATCAACAACATTTTCCTTCCCCTTCTTGTAACACAGCACATAAGGAAAAGATTCAATAAAACTAGACCATTTAGCATAACGCTTATTCAATTTCATCTGACTCTTCAAATACTTCAAAGATTTATGAGAACTGTGAATGACAAACTCTTTATGCAATAAATAATGTTGCCACGTCTCTAATGCACGCACAATTGCATAAAATTCTTTATCATACAAAGGATAATTTAGAACACCGCCCTTTAGCTTTTCATTTAAGTAAGCTGTAGGTCAATTCTCTTGCATCAAAATAACACCAATACCAACACCGGAAGCATCACAATGAATCTCAAAAGTACCATAAAAATCAGGTAAAGCAAGAAAAGGAGCATTAAATAACCGTACTTTCAATTCATCAAATGCATTCACTTAAGAGCACCCTAAAAAACTTTCATATCCTTTTTAACCATTTCATTTAGAGGTGCATCAATAGATGAAAAATGATGCACAAACCGTCTATAAAAACTAGTTAAACTATGAAAGGGGTGTACCTGATTGGGGTTGGTAGGGCTCGACTAGGTTTTAATAGCCTCGATTTTGGTTTAGTCATCTTTTATGACCTCCTTAGAGACAAAAAAAAACCAAGAAACACCACCTCCGAAGCGCAAAAAGTGCACTTATTGATGTTTGCATACAAACAAGACTCACGGAGTGCAACAAGAACCATTTTAACATGCTCAAAATAATCATTAGTCGACTTAGAATAAATCAATATATCATCAAAATAGACCATAACAAATCGACCAATAAACTTTCTCAAGACATTATTCATCAACCGCATGAAAGTACTAGGTGCATTAGTAAACCCGAAAGGCATAAAAAATCATTCATACAACCAGAACTTAGTCTTAAATGCAGTTTTCCATTCACCCCCTCCCTTATATAAATCTGATGATAACCCTGAGTCAAATCAATCCTAGTATAAATCATAGATCCATGCAAATCTTCAAGCATATCATCTAATCTAGGGATATGATGGCAATACTTAATGGTTATCTTGTTAATAGAACGACACTCAATGCATTTACATAAAGTTATATCTTTCATAGGAACTAAAATGACAGGAATAACATAAGAACTTTAATATTCGTGCACATAACCTTTTTGAAGTAAACCCTCGACTTGTCGTTGTAGTTCCTTTGTCTCCTCAGGGTTTTCTTCCTAAGCAGGACGATTTGGAATGACCGAACTCGGAAGCAAGTCAATCAGATATTCAATGCCTCACAATGGTGGTAAACCATGAGGTAATGCATCCAGGAAGACATCCTCAAATTCCTGTAGCATCTCAGCAAACCATGGATGAACATGCATATGAATATCATCTTTGGCGGAGTATCTTTCTTTAAAATGTAATATAAGCACAAAAGAATTATTCACATCCCTAATCGAAGAATAAAACAATCTACAAGAATTAATAGGAATATCATGTATCATCATGTTAATCGATGGCAAAGGAAAAAGATGTGATGATAAAACCTTTCGCGACTTTTTCAGAATCATTCAAACACTTACCTGACTTGCCTGGATAGGCCACCCCTAAATTTTGGTAAAAAAGTTTAGGGTTTTTTCCTAATTTTTTCACCTTTTGGCTGATCTCCTCAAACCCTAGCTAGGGTTACGTTCGGCCCCTAGAGCATCAGTCGCATTTTTCTTTATAGATTTTCATATGCCTCTGAGCCTCGAGGACTTCCACTGGAGATAATGGAGTTAAAGCATACCTTGCTCTATCCTTAATCACAGTTATTTTGTTAGTGTAACAATCATGCATTGATTTATGATCAAACTTCCAAGGCCTCCCTAACAAAATATAACTAGCTTCCATATGTATGACATCACATAAGATAGAATCATGATATTTTCTGATCTTAAAGTTAATCATGCATTGTTTATTAACCAAAATCCCACCACTACCATTTAACCAAATAAGTTTATAAGGTGATGGATGAGTAGTAACAGGCAAGAAAAATGATTTAAAAATAATATTGAAAAGCACAAGTCCACAATCAATAATCAGTAAATAATTCTTATCTTTCACAAGACAACGAGTATGGAAAATATTAATACTTTGTATCTCTGTTTCAACCATTTGAGAGTTTAGAAATCTCAATGACATGAAGTTACCTTGTGTTTCCGGACCTTGTTCGCCTTCATCATTTACGATGATCTCTTCATCTACCTGCTCTTCTCCACTTTCATACAATGCTGGCATATCAGCATATTCATCTTCTTCATCTCCTTCCTCAATGGTTGTTAACACTCGAGCTTGGGGAGAATTACTACGAACATGTCCTCTCTCTTTACAATGAAAACAAGTAGGAATATTAACAAAAATTGAATTTGATAAAGAAGTAGTGGACTTACCTGGATTTTTAGAAGACGGTTGAGTTAATGGTGCTACCCTCCTATCAGTAGGATTTTAATTTGGATTTGAATAGGTTTTCACCAATCCTCGGCCTCCGATGGGCATTCCCCTACCTCGGATGGAACTAGGGTTTCTGGAGTCAAACCCTAATCGTTGACAGGAAAATTCAAACTGTTACTTATTTGGCCATATGGTACTCTTATGTTGAAGTTTGAATGTTGTTTGAATATTCTCACGCAAGCATTCAATGAATCATTTTTTTATGAATGCGTCATCTTCTTTCATCCCAACCCTTCTCATGGTCAACTCGAGATCTTGCCAGTATTCATCAATTGTGAAATTTCCTTGCTACATATTGTCCAAATAATAATGTTGTTCCATCAAGTATGTAGGTGGAACATGATAATGGCGAAGCTCAAACCTCAATCTCTCCCAGGTGGATATAGGCTTCTTACTAGCAAGTTGTCTCGTTTCTATTAATTTCTTCCACCATTCTTCCGCATAATGAGTGAAGGAATACCGCGCCACCTTAACTTTTTCTCTCTCCCAATAATTGTTGAGATCAAACTTATTCTCAATCTGTCGCTCCTAATCAAGATACTTCACCGGATCGTGTTGACAATCAAATCGAGGGATGTCATATTTCAACCCTTTGATATCTCGAGCAGAGTCTGAACTCAAACATGAACCCAAAATAGCCTTTAATCTTCTTCGGGAATGATGTCTGCTATGGCGATGCTTTCTAGATGACCCTCGGTGTGATCGCCTTTCCGAACCATCATCAGGATCTTTATCTGAACTGTCATAAGCATGGAATTGGTGGAAAAATTCCTGAGATTCATCCCTCTTGGCCGATGATGGGGGTGTAGGTTTTTCCATGCTATCAACTTTTCTCGACAATTTTTGCGACAACAAACCATCCCTCATAAGTGCATTTATTGTGACAATAAACCAACCTGGATCAGCGGGTTCATTAGGTCTTAATCGATATTGCTCCCAACTATTTAGAGCCTCATCACGTGGTTGGCCAGCATGTCTTCTATCAGATGTGTTCTTCAATGGTAAATTGTTGGAATTGCCAACAAAAGGTGGGACAAATGGATTATCGCCTCCCATGTGCGCTAACTGCTAAGAAAAATAAACAGTTAGTATTAAAAATTTCCCCTCTTCCTTTTGTTTAGTAAGCTCACTCACCAATTGTATAACACTAAAAACTCCATGGTTAAGGATAATATAAGGGTAATCGATCAATTCGCCGCAATTTCAAAGCAAAATGGGAGATGAGTACTGCAGAACTTATTTCAAAATTTAAAAATATATAAACTCAAAACCAGGCTCAAAGACTTGGAATTCCAAATTCTTAAGATAATAAGGAACAAAACACAATTTGAATGGCTTGAATAAGATCTATAACGAATGAGATATGATAAAATAACAAGAAAGTTTTATATAGGCAAACTTGTTCTAAAAACATTTCGAAATTAAAAACAAAGGGTAGCAAGTTTTGATTAAAAAAATATGACACTTGTAGGAAGACAGATGATGCAAATCATATTGTGGATTCATTTCTGAAAGAAGTAGTTCGACTCCATGGCATTCCTGCGTTCATTGTCTCTGATCGAGATGTCAAATTTTTGTCCTACTTTGGAATAACTTGTGGCGCAAGTCAGGGACAAAGTTTCTATTTTCTACTACTAGTCATCCTCAAACTGATGGACAAACAGAGGTTACAAATCGAACCCCAGGGGTTCTTCTGCGTGCCCTTGTTCAAAAAAATTTAAAGAATTGGGAAGCATGCATTCCAATTGCAGAGTTTGCTTATAATTGCACTGTTCATTCTACTACTTCTTTACCTCCATTTGAAATTTTTTATGGTTTTCTACCTACTACACCTCTTGATTTAATTCCTTTGAATTTTAAACAGGTACAAAACCTTGATGGAGAAAAGAAGGCTGATTTATTTAAGCAATTACATGAGAAGGTGCACTTGCGGATTGAACGAACACCTGCTCAGAATGCTAACAAAGCCAATCAGGGATGTAGAGTTATGCAATTCTAAGAGGGATATTTTGGTCTAGGTGCATCTGCGAAAATAGAGGTTTCCAAATGCTCGGAAATCTAAGCTGAGTCCTCGTGGTGTGATCCTTTTAAAGTGTTGGAACGTGTGAATTACAATGCTTAGAAGATCGCTTTTCCAGGAGACTATGGTGTTAGTACTACTTTCAATATTGCTGATTTATCTCCATTTACCTTTGAAGATGATTTATTTTCGGAGGTGAAACTTTTCGACCAAAGAGGGAATCATGGAGATGTCACGATCACTACCACCATAGAAGAATACACTTCACGACTTAATCAAACATTTAAAGGTTATGTTTGGGATCCTCTAAGTGACATGATTGGTCCTATGACTAGGTTAAGAACGAATCTTAGGGATACTGCTTTAAATGCTTTGATGGATCACTTTCATGATGAATAATTAATAAAGAATTCAACACTGATAAGTTCTTGGATTAATTATTCAAGAGTGTCGAGGAATTGAAGACATCAAGAAGAACACTATACTCTTTTTCCCACCGAGTTTTTAACGAGGTAGTGTGATCTTTGTAAACTATTGTAAAATTATTTCATTTTTTATTTTAGATGTTGAGCTCGTCCATGTGGGCTTTGAAGAGCTTAATTTCAAAATCTGGTCCATTAAGGTTTTAGAATATTCAGTTTTATTCATATTAGAATTAGATTTAGTAAGATTAGATAAGGCAATATTCATTCAAGAACACTTCTTGATTATTTCGGCCATGTAGCTATTTATTTTAGGTGTTCTAGTTATATATGATTTTAGCTTCTTAAAGATGCAATAAGTTGATTCAAATTCTATTTTGGATTGGGGTTCTGGCCGAGTTTTATCCCTATAAATAGAGGGGTGTGGTCGATCCATTCCTCAACATTTTATAATCATATATTCATAATTTTAAGAACAATCTCTGTGCTTGTGATGTATTTTCATTGTTTCTTAATCCCGCGGGTTAATTAAGTATCAATACCTTCAATTTGTCAACTAATCATGCGAGCTAGTTAGGGTTACAAATCTCAAGTTTAGCATAATCCCGAAGGTTAATTGTGACCAATTTTTCAGCTATATTAGGGTTTGTGAAATCCCTCATTTAGTCAAAGATATAAAATTCCGCAGTCCAGAGTCTTCGCAAGAAGATTCGTATCAAATTTGTTGTGGTTGAATTTTGATGAAGAACAACAGTAAAAGTTTTATTGTTGCTGAAAGATTTTGGTAGAAAAAATGATGTTTAATAGATTTTGATTGAACATATAAGGTGAAGGTGTGTTTTTGCAAGGGGTTTAGTTTCGCGCCTACAGGCTGGGCAGGGTATGTTTTTTTTAATAAAACACCCACCAATGGTGAATGGGAGAGATATATTGGGCTCTCCTAACCCCAAATACAATCCAAAAGATAATAACATATTACAATGAACTGCATATAAGGATGAGAGTCTAAAGTGAACTACTAGAGTGACTCTAGTGATCTTTTTGGATATGTTTCCTGTAATCAATCTCCACCCCACGTGTTAATCGATGCAGGCCAGATATCCAATGAGATCATACTAGAGAAAAACAAAAGCCACAGTGTAAAGAGCAGGATAAACTATACAAGAAAAGAATGGCACTTTGCAGCTGAAGTAGCCCAAGGTGTTTGATAACTAAAGTAGCTGCTTAGCATACCAAGATAAGCAATTCTTAATGAGCTGCAGGACAATCACAGTAGCAAAACAAAAGCATGATGCATTAGTAGCTGAAGTCTGGCAAAATAGCAGCTTCATCGTAGTGACTAAACAAAGCAGCACTCTACCAATGAGCTAAAACAGAAGCATGGGTAATATGAAATAGAAGCACAGAAGTAGTAGCTAAAGACTGTGAGGGACCGGGAGGGCAGCAACAGCTCAATCCAGTGATAGTACCTGAGAAGATGGCAAAAGTTGTGAGATAGCATTATGTTCATTATTGAATATGGAGATATTAGATATACAAGAAGATGACATCATGGGAACCCACAGTGTGGTTTAGTCCTCGTTCTTAGACTTGGGATATATTTTTTATCCATCAATATAATTCCCTTTAGTTGTTTATTCAAATTATACCATGAGAGGGGCTAGTTAGCTAGGTTTTTAGCCTCATTAGCTAAATAATCAACAGCAAGGTTTCCTTCTCTCTTAGTGAAGATTAGTTCACCTCTAGATCTATTTAGAATGTCATTTATAATGGAGCACAAAGAGTAGAGCTGCCAAGGGGCCTTTAATGGATTATAGATAAACAAATTGCTAGATAGCAGTCAGAATCAATCTGGACAGATTTATTAACCAAATTCCTAGCTTTTATAAGGCCTAAATGAATTGCAAGCAGTTCAGAGTGCAAGGATGAAATTGCTAGATGATTTTCTACAGTAGCATCAATGAAATCCCCATTTCTGTCCCCAACAACTAAACCTAATCCTGCAGTTAAATCACTTTTCTGCCATGAAGCATCAACATTTAATTTGTAATATGTTGTTGGTTTATCCCATTTGACTAGTTTGTTGTTAATTATCATATGATTTCTTAGAATCTTCGTAGCAAAAGTTTGAAAAGTTATAAGTATCATATTATTTATCCACCAACCCATACCATACTTTATCATTAATTGGAAATTACTGTAGTACTTTATACTAATCACAATCAAACAAATAAAATTCTTATGGAGGCAACAGACATGAAGAAAAAAACAGCTTAAGAAGAAGTTATTTTATTCCACTTAACTTCACATTTTCTTCAATTTTAATTTTTAAAGAAAAATGCATAAGACCATTCAACAAGAATAGAAATAATAATATCATTACATAAATATTTTATGTTTATTATAATACATATAATTTTTTTAATGATTAAATTTTTTTGAAAAGATTAATGGAAAGTGCAATTCGGAATGAAGCATCGGAATACTAGCAACTCGAAGGGTGGATCTACTAAGGAGTTGAAGAGGACTCCAATCTAGAAAAAATTTATTTGTGGGGGAATTGTATGTGGGGAGATAAGAGATTAGATAAAAACTAACACGTGACAAGTGAGTGAATTAAAAAATAGTAACAAGTATAAAACTAAATTATTACCTAACTCACTTGTCACGTGTCATTATTTAACTGACCCCTTAGCATATACCTTAAGGCTTAGCGGGATTCAAACCCAGTTCTACAACCTCAACACTTAGAATACTAACCACTAAGCCAAAAAATATTTACTAATCATATACTTAGTCAAATAATATTAAACCTTAGCAAGTCTTTAAAAAAATAAAACACAAAACTAAATCTCACCTCTCATACGCAAAACCTGACTCCACCGCTCTCGCCATCGTTCACTGACGCCGCAATCCGCCGTCATCCACCGCCATTGCCGTTGCTTAGCGCCGTCACCGTTACTTTTCGATGTTGCCCTTGCCATTGCTGCCCACTATAGTTGGACTTAAACTACACGTGTCGTTCCCATTGTGCAGCGCGTGGATCTCACGTGCACAAACATCCTCGCAGCTGCGATCCTCTGTTACTCCGCAACTAGCTTCTTCTTCCAGATCTTCGTTGCTCGCCGCCGCAGTTCTCTTATAAACCGTTCCTATTCCGTTCCCTTTGCCGAAGTGTTTGGAATTGATTAAATCTAATTTAGCGAAAACTTAATTATCTAATCCCAGATCTCATACATGTGATTAATTCCAATTTATCTAGGAGTTTGACCCACCCTCTCCTGGTGTCACTAATAAACACAAAACCTTTTTCATAAGAGATGCACTCACTAAACCAAGATGATGACGTTTCAAGGATCAAAGATGGAAATTTGTATACTTCAGTTCCTACTACTATGCTACCTATGAGGTAGATAGTGGCAAGACCGGGGTCATCCACAGAGATGCTAGGAATCTACAATTTAACTATGCACAGCCGCGATCGGATCATCAATCTGACTATATGTCAGGAATAGCTAGTATTGCTAAAATGGGTTTTTTGGGGAGGGGGTTACTAACAACTACGAGAATGAAAGATCACAACATAATAAACTATATACACTAGCACTTGGTGAGTATTTACACAACATGATTGGTGTTATGTTTTGATTCTCGATTCTATCACATTCAAGATATACAAACATATTCTAGTGTTTATGACACGTGGTGGGGTCAATGGTCAACATTTACCCATACCTTTCACGTAGGGTGCACACTTAATTTTCCATCGGCAACGCCTCCTTAATTAGGAGAATGTAATAATGGCCCTGCTTGTTGTGCGCATCTGAATCTTCTCCGTACGATTACATCCCGGGCACTCCACCATGAATGGTTCCCTGTACGATTATCGATGGCTCTAGGGTTGCTAACCCTAATTTTCTACTAACGCTATCTCTATCCATAATGCTTCAGGCCAATTTGCCGACGACAACTAGTGTATGGTCAATTGTAATGTTAACTCGGTGATGCACATGCATACACCCATACAGTCCCGGACTATCGTTACCACAAGAAAATCTAGGTTTCCTTCCCCGGGAGATATCAATAAGTGCGCTAACATGAAAGTATACTACAGTGTGTACCAATCCTAGTGTGCCAATCATGAAATTAATAAGAATATCAAGAACAACCCAACATAATAATCATAAACACATAGAAATAGGTAGATCTATATAATCTCCCAAAGCAAACATCAAATCATGAATACAAATGCAAACCCCAAGTTAATTAACTACTCCCTAAGCATTGAACCCAAAGATTTCACTGGATTCAATGCCTTTGGGCAAAATAAAAATAAAGAGAAGAAGATAAAAGATTTTAGAAAGAAGGAAGAGCTCCTTTCTCGCTCTAACCTACTCATAAGAGTCTAAAGTGAGCATAAAATCAAACCCTAGTACACATAGGTTGATATATATATATATTTATATATATATATAGTAGGAATTAGGCCTTGAAAAAGGCACAAAATAGGGCAAAAACCCTAGCAGCCGCAAACGGCACGGGCTGTTCAAGGGGGCACAGTCGTGCCAGCTGTGGGTTGGCACGACCCCTGTCACCTAGCATGGCCTTGCTAACCTCGTGCTGACATGGGTCAGCTTCCCTAGCAAGGACCGTGTAGCCTCGTGGTGAAACGGGCTCGCTGGTCTGGCACGGCCATGTACCCTCGTTCTTACACGAGCAACGTCAGCCTACACTGGCCGCCGGCTTGTCCTCCATTTTGAACTTCTGAATCATTCACCCTGTGTTGTTTGGCTCAAACATTCGGATGGAAACATTTCTTGATCAGTTTAACGGTGTTGTCTGTGTCGTTCTTTGCACCTTGTGTGCTAGTCTTCACATTTTTAGAGTTGAAATGACACAGACAGTGTAAAAGTGCTTGGTCTGTGTCCATACTTAGCCTAACGAGGGATTGGGGTGACATGGGCCGTGATACATCCAACGGTCCGTGTTAAGAAGTGTGGCACGACCGTGCTAGAAGGCACAGACTGTACTGGGTGCCTCTCAGACGGCCATGTTGGAAGGCTTGGTCCATACCGAGTGGGTCTGCCGGTGCCGGTTAGTGCTGGTCGGTCGGCCAGTTGGCTGGTTCGTGCTGATTGATGCCGCCGTTCCATTTAAAAAAAAATTTGAACTCTGACTCTATCTTTTTCCGGCTTAGTCACATCTACTACCAGGATTTTGGTTTGTGTCCTTATGTCCATTACCATCGTTGCAAATTACCTTCAAATATCATCTACCATTCTTACGAATAGCCTTCAAATATCTTCTACCACCCTCGCTGATGACCTTCTACATAATAATGCCGATTTTTTCACGAACAACTTACTTGTAAGCTCACAAAATAAGATGTATGTGCTCGTGAGAATAAAGTGTCCATTAGATTCAATTACATCTACAAAACTGAGGATTCAGATAAGAAAACCAACAATGGCAATCTAAATCATTGTAATGTAAACCTAACTAAAACTAGCAATCAACCAAATAAAACATAATAATAAATGTGTCAAATTCATTTGTTAAAGCATGCAATAAGGTGCACATCATCCCCCCACACTTAAACCTTTACTCGTCCTCGAGTAAACTAAAACGAGAAAAGATCCAAGAGGAATGTAGCATGCAAAAATAATTTAACCAATACATTCACCTTTATTCCTAAGCTGCTCTAGTTCCCCCAAATATTATAAGAATCCCACAATTCTCACTCTCCCCTAATATGCTAAAGTAGCTTATCCACCAAAATTCAATCCCACAAAAGTCAAAGTGCATATGTGATAAGTATGAAGCCAAACCTAGTCTGCCGAAAGAAGCCGCCAATGACGATCCAAGAGATGTTTCCATTTGAAGTTTCCATTTTCTCTCAATTCCTCTCATTTTCCTAGGAGCCCTTTCAGGTTTTCATCCTAGCATGCACACATGTTGAGCTTACCACTTACCTTTTTCCACACCGGCCTCTCATTTTTTCCTAGGTTTTTCAACCTAGTTGGGCCTTGCTTATTATTTTTCCTAGGCCTTTCTACCTAACCGTACTTTTCCCATTTATTCATAATTTTCCCTTCTGGGTTTTTGACGTAGCCGGGCATATATATTTTTTCATTCTTTTTCAAAAATTTCAATTTTTTTTGTATAGCACAAAATGTCTCAAAGATGGGCTTCATACTACATGAAGATAAGAAAAACAAAAAATTACACCACCAAAATTCTCCCAAAACAAAAAGATAACACCCTAAGGATAAAATCACACCACCAAAGTGCATCCAAAACATCCCCAAACAAAACAACATCAAGAATACAAAGGAATGTCAAGATGAAAAACTCCCTCCCCCACACTTGAACTTTGCACTGTTCCCAATGGAATGAAACAATAGAAATCAAAACTGACAAAGAGAAAAGTAGTGATACTGACCCCAAGGGTTCTCCCTCAAGAGCCTTGTCTCGCGTCTCCTCCTTCTTTCTTCATGTCTCATTTCATGCCTCTCGATGGGAATAACGTACCGAAAACCATCCATCCTTGAGATATAGAATCTCTCAATCATGTGCCTGATAGCCTCTTCTTGGGCATCCGCCCTAGCGAACTCCTCCTTCATTTCCCGCTCGATGGAGTCCAACCTATATCCCCAAACTTGCATGGTCCCCTTCATAGAGTTTAACCTAGTCCTGAACTCTTCCAATTGTAAACTCATCCCTCTTACCCCGTGACTTACCTCTTTCACCATTTGGGTAGAACTTGCAAGTTGTTCCCCAAAACTGCGCAGTAGGTCGAGGAATTCCGCAGGACGGTGAGTGCGGCTAGGTGGTGCTCTTGATGGAACCTCGCAATTATCTTTCTCAATGTCCATATTCGGGCTTGATAAGACTTTGTAGAAGTTTTTCTCAAACCTCAGATTGGGTTCTAGAAACAAGTCCTCTAATAGAGTGTCTTGGTTGATAGAAGTGTGCTCTGGTTGTTGAAGAACTATGAAGCTGCAAATTGTAGCTCCACCGTACAACCAAATGAACCGATCCTCCGAGGTGGTTGTAGAAATCATTGAACCTCATGATAACTTTTCCATAGTGTACCTCGTCCTCGAATGACCTAAGTGCGCCAATGCAAATAGAGAAGGAACCAGATGAAATTTTGGGCTAAAAGTTCGACCATGCCTCCCATTGGTATCCTGCCTCATTTCTTGTTTCCTGCAGCTAAATATTCTTCCACGAAGGCCCCCACCATATTAGGGTAGAAATTCCCCTTTGGAGTCATCTCATAAAATACTTGGATGTCTAAACCGGGGCACTATGATATCTCTCCATGGCAGAATACCCCAGTGGCCGATAGTAACTGGACATACCGCAATGCCGGATGGACCATTGCGGTACTCTTACATAAATGCTTCCTCTCTATGGCCAAAATAATCCTACAGAAATTGTTCAATGAAAATGGAAGGCCTTGCCGGTGTGTCATCGGGACTTCTTTCCCATACTTCCACCCAAATAATTGAGGAATGTATCGATCCAAGTGGAAATGAATGACCCTTCTCCCATAATTGTCCGTTGCTTGCTCTAAGAAAGCCAAAAACTTCAATGTCCACCTTATGTAAGTCATGGAATGCTTGTCTAAGAAACCCTCTACGAATATTGGGCTTAGAAAATAAGTAACGGGCTCGAGTAAACCTAGAGTTGTCAAGGTCTCCTTGCATGCAAACTTTGTCTCCAATATGGTCCTTTTTGGCAATTTAAGTATCTCCATCTCCGAACCATACTCCCAAAAATTGTGTTCAATCCCATGAACTCCTCAACAATAAAGGTGGGTTAGGAGGAAGGAAAGTTTTTGGCTCTCGTCCCCCTACCTTGACCGAATTCTTCCCTTTGTCACCCCAAGAAGTTCCATTTTCCGGCCTACTTCTATTTGGGGCTAGTATATTATAATCAAGAAAAAGGTGGTAATGAAATAATAAACAAAGGCATGCATTAAGTATCATTCAAGAAGAACACTTTTTCTAGATAGCCAACACATTCCCAAGCATGCTATTTCAAAATAAAGGCTATACAATCAAGAGTCATTCTTCCTTAATCATAGCATCCCATCAAGAATATCATGCAATCAAGAATCATTCCAAGAAGAAGTGAGAGTGAGTGTTCTTGAGGGACTTGAATGATCTAAATAATTCCTATGGGTAGGTGAATGTACTATGAACTCTTATTTTCGGCAATTCATCCTTCTCTAAAAGAAGTTGATTTAGAAGGGAAGTACAAAGGAGATAAGGATGGCATAGGTGAAAATAGAAACTCTAGAGGAAAAAAGTACCAATTAATTAATGCCTAAGGGAGGTGGTGATGTTTAGTATAGTACTACTTATATCAACAATTCTAGGGACTAAAATATTTGCTGAATTAATAGGCCAAAAATGTATGTTTTGACTTAATTATTTAAAAAATAATCTGCATTTTTGACCCACCTACAGCTCCACACTAGGCCTGACATAAGGCTGCCTCATGTTGAGGGGGTCTTGACACGAAGTTGCCTCATGCGGGGGGGTGGGGGTGTGGGGTGGTTTGGAACCAGACTGCTTGTGAATAGGGTCTTGTTTCCCTAGTTTCTTTTTTTAAAAGCTTTGTCACTCAACAAGTTCTATTTCCTTTCAACTTCAAAACACGAGATTTGAACTCAAAATTATCAATCAACTAGAGTTTCACCCAAAGATCCATTTTCACACACAAAAACATGCAAAATCTATATTCCGAAAAAATAAAAACAAAGCAAGAAAGAGCACTACATATTTATTTTCATCTTCACGAATATTTTTTCATGTATTTAAATCACAAAGAACCTACCATTAGGTCTCTGAAGTCGCCATCGGAAACTACACCCATGATGACATCTTTGTGGTGAGGTCTCCACAAAGTCCCATCCTTACCTTTAAGCAGTTTGCTCTTCATAGAGATTGAATGTCCATACCTAGCCAATTTTGAGTCCTTAGTTATTTCCTCAGGTTTAGGGGGTGTTCAAGGAGGTTTTAAATCCTCACCAATCTCCACTAAGCACTGCATGTTAGTTAAAATAGAAACAAAATCCAAGATAAACATGTCAACACTAACATCATGCAAAGCATAAGTCTCATCGACATGATCATCACAATTGAAGTGCAAAGTATGATTCCCTTCATCACTCTCATCATCATCAAAAATATCATTTAGGCAATCATTCTCAATATCATTAATAATATCATCTAGGCAATCACCATCATCAATCATGCAAGGGTTTTCACATTGAGCAAGTTTATCACACAAAGTTATGCCTTTGCACATAAGAGAGGAAATAGATGAATCATGCTTAGATTAATAAATATCAAATCCCATCTTCTCAATGTCATCCTCTAGGGTTAGTGTCTCCAAATGAACATCTATCTTAGTCTTTGACGTTTTTAGAAAAGGTCTCCCCAATAAAATCGACGGCACACCACCATCGTGCACTATGTCAAGGACATAGAAGTCCGCCGGAAATGCTAAATTGCCTACCCTAACCATAACATCCTTAACTAAATCATGAGGGCAAGGTTTGGAGTGATCGTCTAACTGGATAAATACCCTAGTTTCATTAAACTCACCTAAGTCTATGTATTCATAAAGGTTAGAAAGGATCACATTGATAGATTCTCCTAAGTCAATCATAGCCCTTCCCACCAATTTTCCACCTAAGGAGATAAGAATTGAACCTGGGGTACATTTCTTAGGCAAGTTCCTATGATTTAAAGTAGCCACTTCCCATATTTTTAATTTTCAATTTACCTACTTTCCTAATTCATTTATTCCTCTTTTCAGTACATGTAAATTTCAAGAATTTAGCATAAGAGGGAACATGCTCAATCAAATCTAAAATTGAAACGCTAGCCTCAACATTCTCAAAGATTTTGTGGTTACGTGTATCGTCAGTTGATACCTTCGGCCTTAACCTAAGTGCACTAGGGAAAGGTGGCAGAGGATTCACCCTCACCTCAGGTGTTGGAAGCTCTTTAATGGGCTCCTACTCTACAACCATCTCACGTTCTTTGGGAGGCCGTCACCATGCTTCTCAAAAATAATATTTATATGCCCTAATTACGGCTAACTACTAGAAAGTAGATAGTAGAAAGTCGGGGTCATCCACGAGGAAAAAGAAGTTTTATCGAGTGTTAAACGTAGTTAAAAAGCACACGAAGAAGTCACTCTACGTGCGTGGTAACAAAGTGGGGGGGGTTTGTTTTGGAAAATGCTACACTTAATTTAAACTACTAAATTAACAAACATTTACAGAGAACAATGAAAGTATGATAATGCTAGTACAAAAGATGGAATAAAGATTATAACAAGTCTTGGACGCAATTGGTTTACATTTATAGTTATCCTTTGATCATCAACAAAATCATCCTATTTTTATGAATTAATCACATGTTGTGGAGAACTTATCAAAACCTTTCGAGTGAAGATATTTCTCGTCTCTCCTCAGTTATAGTTAGAGTGGGCGATCGGCACCACACAATAACCCTTACCCTCAGGTCATCCTAGACGATCAGCGTCATAGACTTCCCTGGGAATGGAAATACACGTGGAGAACCAATAAAACTAAAAAATATCCTACACGCGAGAAATATCGGGATAGCACAAATATATTTACTAATAACGACTACGAGGATCATGCTAATCGTTATTAGTGAGACACATAGATAATTAGTCAAACCCATTCAAATTCATCTTAAATATAAGAAATTTCATCAATCAATAATCATAATTAGTTGTCACACCCAATTATAACCTAAAATCAACTAATGATGATCACATCAACAAAAAGTCAAAGTATTCAGGGTTTGACAAAAAACCTAGCAAATAATAAATCCACAATTATTAATTAGTTGATTATCCTAGTCTAAATCATGCATTAACTAAACAACAAAGCACAAAACATAGTTAATAATCAAAGCACAAAATATGATAAACCAAGTCTCATAATATCATGATGGAAATGCTTACCAATTGCTCCTAAGATGAAATCTAGGCTAGATAATGAAAACCCATAACAAATATACAAGAATCAATGGAAGAAGTACAAAAACAAATAAAAGATGAAGAAAAACTAGGGTTTTGAGTGACCAAGTCGGGCTTACACAAATGGGGAAGAATGGGGGTATTTATAGTCTAAGAATTAAAAGAGAAAAGCAATTAAATGGTTGTTGGGCTCTTTGACATGGCGAGTGTCAATTTGACACGGTCAGTGTCAAATGTTCTTCCCAACTTCTATGAATTTTCAGAATAATTGGTATTCTCTTCAAAATTCTGCCGCAACTAGTGAACCGCTGATTCGTTTTGAGAGTTCTTATAGTCAATTTTATAGTGCTCGAGAAGCCGAATACAATGGTACCACCCTCAGAGGTTGGTTCTTCTTGGATTGTTCCCAGAACCTGGTTCAAACTTCCGGATCACATTTCCTCCGCTTCTTTGTCTTCCTTCTCCGACACTTTTATCTTCTAGCACATTTTGACTCATGGCCTTCAATCTTCTACCATCCTTACAAATGGATTTCAATAAAATACTCCAAAGTGCTTACGAGTAATCTACAAATTAAGCTCACAAAAAGGAATCTAGATGCTCGTAAGAACAAAAAATCCATTACTCTCAAAATAGGTTACAAAATAAAGGATTTAAATACGAAAACCAAAAACTGTTATCTATACTCCCTATGATGTAAACCTACCTAAATCTAGCAATCTTCCAACAAAAAGATAACAAAAGAGATGTTAAATGCTTTGGAAAACACATGCATTTGAC
>JAULKM010061309.1:0-12311 GCA_032355605.1 Rubia tinctorum | reverse complement strand
AAACCCCTTATGATGTAAACCTACCTAAATCTAGCAATCTTACCACAAAATTATTACAAAAGAGATGTTAAATGCTCCGGAAAACACATGCATTTGAGGTCAGATCAAGCGGTATGATCTATTGCTTCCTATTTTCCATGGAATGGCTGATGAAGATCAAAACAAGCATCTTTCAAAATTCGACCTAGTTTGTGCCAACATGAAGCCAGCAGGAGTCTCAAATGAAGATTATAATATGAGATCATTTTCCTTCTCATTTTGGGATTCGGACAAATATTGGTTGTACTATCTTTCTCTTGAATTCTTCACCTTATGAACGGATATGAACCACGGATTTATCGAGAAATATTTCCCATCTTCAAAGTCTATGGGTTAAATAAGTAGCTCTCCAATATCTCTCAATTTGATAATGAAACCCTCCATGAGTATTAGGAACGGTTCAAGAGACTGTTGACGAGCTCTCCATGTCATCCATTCAAGGAGGGAGACTTGGTCTACTATTTCTTTGAAGGGTTGTACGATGATGATATGCGTATAGTGAATGCCTCTTGCAACGGTTCAAGGAATGTGATGGCACTCTTCAAAGAGAAATAAAATAGTGCAAGGCAATTTGGTACAAGATCTAAGGTGAAGCCCAGGGATGAACCATCTCAATCCTCTAAGTTAGAGGAGTAAGTCCAAGCTCTTTCTTCTATGATAAAGGAATTCATGATGGGGAGAGTTCAACAAGTCAAGGTGTGTGGCGTTTGTAATCTTGATCACCACACGAATTCTCATCCACAGGTGGTGGAGGACTCTGAGTAAGTTAAGATGTTAAAATTCAAAAATGGAGAAAATATGCCACAATTTTCTAGGGGACAACAACTAAAAGGGTTCCTTGGGAACCAAGAAGGAGAAAGGCAAGACATGTGCGCGAATACCTTCATCCCGAGGTTTCGATATCACTCCAAATTTTGTTGGCGATAAGCTCAAACGTATCCGAGGGATGAATGGTCTTCAAACAACAATGCCTCAATCTACAAATCTAATCGAAATGATATTTTTTATGCAATCTCTTAGTTCACTAAGAAGCGAGATATCTTTGCAAGGTGTGAGATTGAAGATCTCAGGACAAGGGAATATTCGAGCATCAAGAATCTTGAGATTCAAGTTGGGAAACTTTCCACCTCGGTAAGCCAACTTGAAGCCAAAGAGTCCAGCAAGCTTCATTCTCAACCGGAGATCAATCCTAGGAATGTGAGTGTTTTGAAACTAAGAAGGAGGATGAATTGGTTTTGGAGGATGAACCCATTATGAAGCTTCCAACACCCAAGGCAAGGATTAACATTCCACCACCTTTCCCTAGTACCCTTAGAGGAAAGCCAAAGGTGGAAACCAATGATTGAGCATGTGCCTGATTATGCTAAATTCTTTAAAGTTTTAAGCTCCAAAAAGAGGAACAACCCATTTAGGAAGTTAGGAAAATTAAAAGTAGGGGGAGTTGCCATTCTTAATCATAGGAAGTTTCCTACAAAATATGATGACCCCGCCATGTTTTCAATTCCTATTTCTTTAGGTGGTAAATTGTTGAAGACTGTTGTGATTGATCTAGGAATTTCTATTATTGTCATTCCCTCTTGCATTTATAAGAACCAAGAAATAAGTGAACTTAAAGAAACTAGGGTAATTGTTCAAATAGCTTATCACTCCAACGCTATTCCTTGGGGCCTAGTGAAAGATGTGATGGTTCAAGTTGGCAACTTGGTGTTTCCAATTCACTTCCATGTCCTTGAAGTTTAACTCGATTGTGGTGCACCCTCAATTTTATTGGGGATGCCTTTTCTTAAAATATCAAGAACTAAGATTGATGTTCATTCGGGAACACTAACCTTAGAAGATGACATAGAGAGGTTTGGTTTTGATATTTAAATATCTAAGCATGATTCAACTAATCCTTCTTTTATGTGTAAAGGAATAACCTTATATGAAGAACTTGCTCAACATTAGAACTCTTGCATGATTAGATAATGATGATTGCCTTGATGTGACTCTTGATGATAGTGATGAAGATAGCCTAGTTAATGAGATTTTTGATGACTTTGAGAGTGATGAAGGAAACCCTACCTTTCACTTTCATTGTGATGATCATGTTGATGATACTATTGCCTTTCATGATGTTGGTGATGCTTTTTCTATCAAGGATTTCTTTTCTATGCTCAATAACATGCAGTGGTTAGTGGATAGTATCGAGGACCTAAAACACCCTCGACCACCTCATAAATCCAAGGAAATGGTCAAGGACTCAACATTATCTTTGAATGGATACTCATTTTTCTTGGCTAACAAAGCGCTCAAAGGTAAGGATGACACCTTGTGGAGACTTCTTAACAAGGATGTCATCGTGGTTGGAGTTGCCAATGGTGACTGTGGAGACCCAACACTCTGTTCTTGCAATTGAAATGAATGAATAAAAAAGTCCTGAGGACAACAATAAAAATATGGTGCTCGTTCTTTCTTTGTTTTGTATATCCTTTTGTAGATATATTTTGCATGTTTTAGTGTTTGACAAAGATTTTTGGGGGTGAAACTCTTATTGATTGATGAATTTGAGTTCAGGTATCGTAATTTTTGAGTGAAAGGATATAGGGCTTGTTAGGTGAAAAGGTTTTTGTGAAAAAAAAAGAGGAAAAAGGAAAAGGCACTATTCACAGGGGTAGCCTCACGCCAAATTCCTTTTACACGAGAGGTGCCTCGTGCTGATAGGCTTTGGCACCGATCGTTCCTTCAACACAGACCATACTGAGCTTCCTGGCACAAGCAGTGTTGTCACGGTTGGCACAAGGTTAGCCTCATGTCAGGCTCTGTGGCTATGATTTTTGGGGCAAAAATTCAGATTTTTGAAAGTTTGAATTTTAAGCTAAAACATGAAATTTTGGGCCATTAATTCATCAAAACTTTTGTTTCCTTAAATTTTTGGTTTGGATAGTACATAAACACCTCCCTTGTGCATAAATAAATCGGTATTTTTTTTCTCATTCCTTCTCTAATTTCAAAAATGTCATCCTTATCTCATTTGTACCTCCCTTATAAATCACCTTCTTTGCTTAAAATAATTATCCGTGGTACATTACCTTACCCATCGGATTCATGTAGACCATGAAATTCTCTAAAAAACACTCAGTCTCACTTTCTCTTGGTGAAACTAAAAACTTGGAGCCTTTTTCTTTCAAAAATTAGCATTTTTGCTTCTTCTTGTGTGGATTCTTCATATCTAGGCTTCAAATTATAGGTAATCCTTTGAACTTAATGTTTACTTTCTTTATTTAGCATGAATATAATATGATTAGAAGCTTCATACTCAAAATTATGTTGAATTGCTTTGAGGAAATATTTGTGGATTATTTGAATGATCTTGTGCTGAACTAAGTATAAGGGTATGCACTGTTCTTATGCTTTGATGATATGATCTTTATTGATTGTGATGATTTTTGGAGGGATGAGTTTTATTGCATGATCTTCTTGATAGGATGCTATGATTTTTCATGGGGATTTTCTTAAATTTTTGTCATTGCCTGCACAATCTAGGTATAATGTTTTAAGTGAAAAGGGAAAGTTACCTGATTGCTACATTACTTATTTCAATGAGTATCTTAGAATTGGATTAGCATATCCATTAGATAAATTTAATTACCAATATGTGGAAAAATTGTTGGGGTCCATAGATCCTTCGTATTTTCAATTCTATAGCAATTTATAGAGATGAATGGTGATTACTCAACTGGGGTAGGGGGATTGAGATTCCACTTAGTGAATATATATTAAATGAAGCCCTAGATTGTCCGTATAGGAACCCAGAAAGTGTATATCCAGAAGATGGTCACTTTAGGGGGGAAATGGCCCCAACTCGTTAATTACCCTTAGATTGACCCTATCCAATGTAGTGTTAGGTACTTCGGGCGTGATGCAAGGGATTTGGGTAATCCAGAGACTTTTAACCTCAAATTTTTACCTATAGGTAGCCGTATAGTCCATGACATTATTTCTCGATTCTTAATTCATATGTCCGGACACATCACAGAGGCCACCTATAGAGAATTGATTTTTTTTTTTATAATAGAGGTTTAGAAAATAAACCCTGGGGTGGCTATAGTAGGGCACATGTTTTATGTTAGCACATCGATTAGGGTAGTGAAGAGTCTCCCGTACTGGAATTTTATCACAAAAATATTAAGGTCGAGGGTTCACTAATCACTGGTGAGGAGAAAGCGCCAAAGTACTTTGACAAAACCTACTTCAAAAATGATAGGTGGGTGTTGGTCAATGGTAAATGGTGATATTCGGCGCTACAAGATGGGGAGCCGAGCAAGAGGCCTTGACTTAATGATGACGAGTTTTATATTGTAATTTCTTATTTTGTATAGCAATTTTTAAATAAATATACATATTTATGTCTATATGTTCTACATTTTTAGATTCGGAGAAATCATATTTCAGAGGCATCTAAGATTGCTACAAATGGGTGAGGAAGAAGTTCGCCGTCATGAAGGGCAAAATCTTGAACATGTACAAAAGACAACGAGCATATGAAAGTCATCTTGCTGCTACCCATGTCCCTTGTATTGACTGATTCACGTCCACGGGTGATCTTGAGGATGACTTAGAGTCGCAACTACCTTAGAGCATTTGTCCTTTCATTTGATTTTATTTGCTGGATTGTTAGACCTACTTTTATACTTTATTCTCGGGAATATTGACTTGTGAACATGTTAGTGTTTTGATGGATGTGGATTTTTCTATGGAAGCCTTCTCAATTAGTCATTGTTTGGTGTTAGTAGTTCATGTTCTTTGTTGTTAATAATTAAACCAAATAAGAAGTAACATATCAATCGAAGCATTGTTCTAACTAAAATAAAAGTAACAAATGATATTTAATGTCTACTTCTTATGGTTTCTTTTCTTGGAAACCTTTTTAGCCCTACTCATTTTATGGATTACCTTACCATGGACGTCCAACCATATTTCCTCATCATGATCAATGCGTCCAATGAAAGAATTCAAGCTATGATCGTCCTCTTCGAGCCGGATTGCATCATCTAGTCCAACACCCATTTCATTGTGATCGAATTTGACAATTTCCTCACCTTCAAAATCATCATGGAAAGCACTTCTTCCTTCCATACCAATCTCCCACCAGGAATTGGAAGGATTCCTCACATAAAACACCTAGTGCGCCTAAGAAGCCAATATGAAAGGATCTTCACTCCAACCCATATGACTCCTGTCAACTAGTGTGAACCCAAAATTCTCCGTCTGCTGCCCACTGTTGAATTTAACTATTGACATTTAAAAATAGCGACTTGCATACTAACATAATCAAGGTCCCAAATATAGAAACAATCCCAAAGTAACACTGTTGAGCATACATTGGATTGTTACCACTATGATTATCGGCATGCAAAGCTTTTGAGATGAGAGGAATGCCACTATTCTGAGAAACATCCTTGTCATCCACTGATTTCATGGTGAAGGTAAAACCATTGACATCATAGAGTAGCAAGTGATTTACTAGCTAACCATTTACTTTCATTTGATGATCCCCTACAGCTAAATGATCAAGCAACCATGATGCATACGTCCTACTGTGTAATTGTAGAACCTGAGCTTCATTGAAATTAGGTTTAGTGACTCTAATTGAATCTATGTGAATCTCTATATATGTGACAACGGCTTCATGATTCCAAACATAAAGATGGGCAGTACATAAATCTTCCACGCTGGGATGGAAATTTTTTCCTTACCTTACCCCATGACCTTCCAATCATCCCTCAAATCGATTGGTTGGAAAACTAACTGAATCAACCTTAATCTGTAATCAGTACAAAACTCGATCACCTCCTGTGCAACATACCGTTGTACAATACTTGCATGAGGCCTATACCCATTCTTCACAAAATGATTGAATATTTATATGTACCTCTTGAATAGGTACATCTACCACAGGAATACAGGACCACAAAGCTTTATCTCATGTACAAGATGAACACACAAGTGCACCATAATGTTGAAGAATAAGGGAGGAAAATACATTTCCATCAAACACAAAACTTCAATGATCATTGTCTGGAAATGGTCCAATGTTGACACACTAATGTTTTTACTGCAAAGGGATTTAAAAAAAACAAAGCTTCGTAATGCATAGTCTGACATAGGATGGAAATGGCGATAGAATCACAATGGCATTCGATTTCTACATTAGATTATGACAATCATGAGACTTCAACCCAAATAACTTCAACTCTTCGACTGACACACAAGTACTGATGTTGGAAGAATACGTAGCCTATACCTTAACACCACTAAGGGTCTCATAGAAGGAGAACAAATGAGGACAACAAATATATTTACAAAATCTTTCATGGATGCGAGGTAAACATTACACTCTTAAATGCTATAAATTAAATTCCTAGGTAAACATTCCATGTTAGATTTAGGTGATTCAATTAATGTGATCACATTTTATTTATATGAGAGTCTAAATCTCGGAACATTGCACAAAACCAATGTTTCTATCCAACTAGACGATCACTCTAGCACATAACCAAAAGGTATCATGAAGGATATGTTGGTGAAAGTGGATTCTTTGACATATCCCACCAATTTTTATGTCCTTCATATGGAGATTGAAACTCATGCCACACCTATTTTATTAGGTAGGCCATTTTTAAAGACATTAAGGACAGTAATCGATGTGAATAAAAGAACCCTAACCATGAAGTTTAATTGGCGGAGAGTAGAATTTTACACTAATAGTTCTATTGATAATTCTAATACATACCACTCTTGTCATGATATTGATGTTTTTAATTATGTAGAGTAAGATGTTTTTAAGCCCAATGATGGAAGTTCATTGAATGTTGTCCTAAATAATGCTTTGAATGATACTTATATTAAAAATATTGTTAGTACTAACTTGAAGTAAAAGAGCAATAGTGGAGACTCTTTTAGGGAAGCAACATCTAACACATTTAGTGTGTCCACGAGTAAGCCAATAAAAGTGAGTTTCCCTCCTTCTCGTGTGAAGATTTCAATGGTAAAGTGCAAACCACTACCGAAGGTTCTTAAGTGTTCATCTCTTAGAGAAGGAGAGAAACCCCCACATTGCTCATTCTATTGAGATTACCATGGAGCAAAGAGGAGAGTTTTTGGGAAGGTTAAAGAAACATGAAGAAGCCCTAGGTTATGTGCGCCTAGTTTTGTTGGGGGGTGATGTGGATCCCTAAAGCTTTGTCCTGGATCGAGAAAAAGTGATTGATCTTCTCAGTTCATTTTGTGAATGAGAGATATGAATAGGGTAAGTTGTGCCAAGGATGTTAAATAAAATTTGTTTTGATCATCTGGATGCCACTCGTGACATTTTGTTGATGTAAATTTATTTATGGTTTGTTCATATGTCATGTCGACGACGTTAAATAAACTTGGTTTTGATCATATTAAAAAAAATGAGCAATATTATCCTTGTTATATATGGTTGTATTTTATGAGGAACTTGGTTTTGGAGAAAATGAGAAAGGAGGAAAAGTGAGGAAACGGGGTAGGACAAGTCCAACTCATGGACCGTATAGATGTGCATGTTCCGTGGATGCTATAATTTTTAACCAAGGTCTAAGAAAACCCAAATCGCGGGCCATGTAGACATTCATGACTCGCGACACTCAAACACTCCTCCATCTCCAAATCAACCATCTCTTCTCTACCACCTCCAAATACTACCCAAACCTACGTACCCACGAACACCACTCAAAACCGAGGAGGTACTTCTTCCTTCATTGTGATTTCAATGCTTTACTCGAGTTGTTATATACAATAGTGATTGTGATTGGACTTTCCAGATCACAAGTTATGGGTAGAGTATATTGTGGTAACGGTAATTCAATCATTAGATCTCATGATTGTGCCACTAAGGGTATATTTTGGTGTTCATTTTTCATTGTGGGTATTCTCTTATTTTCTCTCCTTGACATGCATCCTAGAATTTTTATTTTCACGGAGGACAATGAAAGCTTTAAGTGTGGGGGGGGGGGGGGGGATAAGATAATATTTATGATTAGTGGTTTAGTTTACATGTACCAAATATCTCTTTTGAGAGCATTTTTAATCAAAAACATTTTGAAAAAAATATATAATAGAAAGAATCCTGGTAAGTTGAAACCCTGAGAGGGAAAATTAGGCAAAAATTGGGAGGCCCAGATAGGTTGAAAATCTGAAAGGGTGACCTATGAAAAAATGAGAGGCTAAATGGTGCGGAAAAAAGAGAGGGTGAGCATTGAAAAAAAATGTGTGTGAAGCTAGGAAAAACCCCGAGAGGTCTCCTAGGAAAATGATAGAAAATGAAAGAAATTGAAACATTCTATGCTTATCTCGGGTTGTCTATATGGTATCTTCTTTGGTAGAGTAAGCTAGTTTCACTCTTGTATTTTCTACCTCTCTTTTGATTGGTATGATGGTTGTTTAGAAAATCTTAGAATTTGGAATGTGAGAGTCTGAGAGATTATTATGTCTTAGGGGCTAGGGTAGTCTAGGAATATAATGTTGGGTGTTTTGAAAAAAACATTGCATGCTAGTTTACATTTAGGTATTTTCTTGTTCTTTACTCGAGGACAAGTAAAGATTTTAGTGTGGGGGATATGATTAGGTGTCAAATTCATGTATTTTCCAAATAATTTAACATCTCATTTGTTTTTTTTAAAGAAATTGGATAACCATGTTTGGTTTTCATATCTAAATCCTTCATTTTGTAACCATTTTTAGTCTAGTGGATTTTTGGTCCTTATGAGCATCTAGATTCTTTTTTGAGAGCTTAATTTTTAGATTTCTCGTACGCACTTTAGATTGGTTTAGTGATGTCCATTTGAAAGGATGGTAGAAGATTGAAGACCAAGAGTCAAAACGTGGTAAAAGATAGAAGGGTCGAAGAAGGAAGACAAAGAAGCAGATGAATTGTAACCCGGAAGTTTGGACCAAGATCTTAGAACGATCTAAGAAGAAACAGCATCCAAAGGTGATACCATTGGATGCTTCCCCTCGAGCGCTATAAAATTGACTATAAGAACTCCAAAATTGGATAAGTGGTTCACCCGTAGGAACCATAAGAAGTTAAAGAAAAAAGAGGACCGGCGGGCATGCGGCCCATGTACTTAGGCGCTTGACCGCGCTCCAAAAACAAGGAGGAAAAACAGCCCTCGGAAGAAAAATGAGCTTCCACCATGCCCGCGCGAATAGGCTGTGTTCCTTTGCACCTTTTTTACTTTTTCTTGACCAACTTTTGTACTATAAATACCTTCTATCTTATCCTCTCTTCATAACCTTTCTCTTGGCCGAAAATACTCTTTCCAAAACCCTTGTTCTTCATTTTCTCTTCATCTTTTCCCTATTTATTTTTTATGATTATGCTTTGGATTTTTAGCCTGACTTCTAGTAGCTAAATTCATACTTAGGAGAAATAGATTGAACCTTCCAAACCCATAGTGAGAACCTCTATTTCACTCTTCTTGAAGATTTATTACTTAGAATTTATTTTTCCTTTAATGTGTATGTTTTTTCATTTATGCTATGGGTTGTTTGAGAATATCAAATGTTTGTATGATTAATTTCTAGGGTTTGATAATATCAAATCTATGGTTGTTTATGTATGATTTCATTGATGAAATACATTTAGGTATTGTTTGTCTAAAATGATCATTAATGAGGTTTGCAAATAATCGTTGATCACTTTTGTGAATTACTATTAAGAATAAATGAATGTTTATCTTCAAAATGGAAGTGATAGAATTCACCATAGGTAATGAATGTGATGGAACGAGTGAATGGTTCTATGATCTACAAGAGGTTTGGAAGTGGGAATAAATTGCCCCCAAGGCTTTGTCATTTTTTATTTTACCATATTTTTCTTGGTTGTTACTATTGGAGTATCTTACAGTAATACTCATTCCAATTTTAATTGTTGGTGTTTTACGAAACACAAACTATTTAAGTATACTTAAATTGGAGTAGTTGTGAACTCGGGACATTAAAACAAGTTTAGTGGTGTGGAGTGCACACTTTTATAAAGTATCTACGAGTTTACAGTTATAGGATAAGGATTAATTGTATTGATGATGACTAACATGACTTGTCCTAAAATGAGGAAATGTTGTGTCATTTCATGAGGAAAGGATGTGTCATTTCATGAGGAAAGGTTGTGTTATTTCATAATTTGTTCATAATAATTCTGATAGCTACATGATTTAGTGTAGAATGATGAGGTGTTGTGTCTTTTCACGGTATTTGTTTCCTATAAATATATGCATTGGCATGCAGTGTTATGATATACAAGAACACAGAAAACACAACAAAGACAACAAACAGAAATACAAAACACAAGTGAAATTCATAGAATTTCTCAGACATACGCTGCTACCAAAAACACTGGTACTCAAAAGTATCTCCTGATTCAAGCCTAGAATAGGAGGTTTCTTGATTTCTTTTTCCTCGAAGAGAATTCGTGTAACCCAAGGCTGTAATAGGGTCGAATTACCCTTTAAGGAAAGCATACATAACGCGACTCACATCAATATCCAATAACTTTTTTACCACAATCATCCAAGTGTGATTATAGCATTCCATTGGAATGCAAGTATTACAGCAAGTTACTCCAACAATCTTAAAGAGTAATTTTGAACATATTAGATTATGTGTTAGAATTGAATAAAAGTGGAGCATGGCTTATAACCCTCAGATTCCACGATAATTATTTGGCTCTGATACTTTCTTTATAGTAAATATAGAATTGTATTGGACTGGTGCAGTGAATACGTGGTAGCCTATCACTTGACGCAAGATATTGATGTGGCTTTGATAAAGTTTGACACAGAGTTTGATCTCTACAAAAGCGTACAATCAGGAAGAGAAAGAATGCAGAATGCCAAAGAATTGCGCAGCAAACTGGAAGAAATGGGAATACAGTGATGCTTTACACTAGCTGGATAGTTATAATCAACCAAGGTACAAATTCATACGTTTTATTTCCATAATGCATGCAATAATATGATTGGTTATTTTATATTGCACAAATGAAGCATATGATTTGAAAGTAAGACCTACTTGGTTAATTTTATAAACCCTAAAGCACAAGTTATAATAATTTTGGAAAAAGGAACTATTAGTTCCAGAAAAAAAATTATGAATTAAAAAATTTATGTTGATGAGATGTGAAGCATCATATTGGAGAGAAGCATCATGGGGTGGTGCTAAAACCTGATGAGAGCTTGAAATTCGCATGTCATCTGTGTTCACATGGATTCAAAACCTAGGATGAGACTGCAATCCATCATATTGGAGATTGCAAGTCACACACAGGTGTGTTGGTAATCTAAATGTGGAAAGTGGATTAACCTGTGATCCAAGGAAATCCTAGAAGAGTTTGGTTTTATAAATAATATCTCATTATCAATTCAAAGAATATTAATTTATATTGGTATAGCACAAATGACGATATTTGTGTAGTAGAAGAATCAAGTGACATGAAAGAGATACGTATTTTAATTCTAAGTTTTAATTTTAATTTATTGAATCGTGAATGACATAGTACATGGTGATATGCTTTATGATATTTATAAAAGATAAATATTGTTCATGCATGAGTTATGTTTGAATGTTAGGTTCTTGTAAATGCATGGAACAAGAAATTTAGAATTTACATCATGAATTATGTTCTGATAATTTGAACGTTGTATGATTATTTTTGGCATGTATTTGCATGTTGATGAAAGTGATAATGTCATTTATTCTCTTGACTACTTAGAGTTTGAAGAGAAAATTCTGGTCACTTAAAGAGATGATATCATCGAGTAAATTCATGAGTGAAACATCGAAAGTGAAATATAAATTAGCAGAATATTCAACTGCAAGTAAAGAAGCGGAATGATTACAAAATTTGGTATATGAAAATTTTGTTATGGCCAACAAGCCGGTAGGACACTAAGGCTTAAATTGAAGTGTATATTGCAAATTTAGACATTTGGGCACCAAACATAGGGTGAATTGTAAGTTAATAACTCATAGTGTGATTTCAGTTGATTTTGTAAAATATCAACACAATCTAGCGGAACACTTGATGAATTGACTAGTTAGGGACTTGATAAACAAGTCGGTGATCGGGTGGGTTAAAGCCTATTTAAATCTTTGATAATGGGATACCCAATTTTGCTCTGATACGATGTTAGAGTAAAATTCAATGTGGAAGGCCTATTGTTTGAGATTGAAACATATGATTTCATATCCCGAAGGTAATATGT
>JAULKM010061298.1:0-12312 GCA_032355605.1 Rubia tinctorum | reverse complement strand
ACTCTAGTAAACTAATATCAAAGAAGAATGGAAGATGTATCTTCACAACAAGTTGTAAAGGTGTTAAATAGTTTATATGTTCAATGATAGATAGAAGGTTTGGAAGTGTAAGTCAATTGCCCCCAAGACTCTGTATTTCATACTTAATCTCGTTTTAGTTATTGTATGCTTTGTTAGTTTAACTTATCTTTAAATTGTTAACTTAAAAAAAAACCCCTCTGTATGTGTTTTTATATATATGAATATTTATATATCTAGCGTAGTAATTATCATTTTATGAGCAAACACTTGAGAATATCTCATGTCTCTGTGGACGATCCCGACTTGCCACTAGCTATTTAGTTGTAGTTAGTAAGCAATAAGGGCTTAAAAATTACATCTTTGAGAGGTACGACGACGACCTCCCATTCCTCACATTCCGCACCTTTCTAATGATAGTATGCGGAACAAAAAAAATCTCCTCAATTGTGGGGGTATGTCTCTCCGGATCGAAACTTGCCTGGATCTCTGCTCCATCCCAACCAAATGCCTCCTTAATCTCCGAGAGGCTCATCTCATATGATCGATCATTCAGATGAATCCGAATGAACTTCTCTCAAGGTGCTCTATTCTTCTCCATGTACGCTCTCACCGTGGATAAGAATTCCAAGGTGTATCTCTGGTAGGTTGGTGCACCTTGTGACCAGAAACCTCTCATACCTCCTTTATCGAGGAGGCATAGAATTGGATCCTTCAGCTGAAGGGCCTCCAACGCGCTCTCATCGGCGAAACACGTCTCCTAGATCCTTCTTGAGATCGATCAATATAAGCACCGGTGATCTGGTGCAAACCCATAAATCTGTCCGGAGGAGGTGGTGATATTGGCTCGGCTACTGGTGGAGGAGGCGGAGTTGGAGTGGATGAGCTCGCAGCTCGAGTAGGTCTTGGTCTCTTCGGAGGCATGTCTATCAACACAGCAAGAACTGTCAAATGCACAGGGATATAAGAGAAAAATTCATACAATAGTCACTTGGACATTATGTCAAAAGAGCATGTTATCCAAACTAGTATGCACTCATAGCAATAAGTGTCCAAACATCATCATAAAAATTGTAGTCAAAATGATGTAGTCAACACACTACAATTATCAAAACCCTACTACAAAGGCGCAAGAATGTTTATATGTCCATACATGTAAATTCAATCCAATTGCATTGCTAAATATACTATTCCACAATTATGTCCTATTTCACCAATCTAGCTCAAGCATTGCGATTCCTCAACAATATAGATCAACATATGGCATCACATATAGCATGCAATTCTACTTCACCAATCTAGATCAACATATAGCTAATATAAAAAAAAAATTAGAAGCACAACCATAGTTACATATCATCATGATTAACTAATGTCAAAATGTTCAAAATTTCATCCCGCAAGATCACAGCAAAAACATCCACCAAGAGGGCAAAGCATAGTCATAGCTAAAATGTACAACAATTCCATCATCCAATACCAAAGTCAAACTAGTATATTCAATTCTACTAGTTTCACACCTAAAATCAAGTTATGAATATAAAATATCAACATTCCCAATCCATAACAAACAGCTCATCACTAGTCCCAACAATTCCTACAAATTAACACATTTACAAAAATCACCAATTCAATCAATATCACAATTCAAGAACAGAGAGGTGAAGAAATTTATCAATTCGATGCTTAGTATCATGTATAAACCGAACCCACACAGATTCCTAACCCTATGCACTTGAAGTTTTGAAATCCCCAAAGGTTAGGATTTTGGGTTTCTTTGAGAAATTTGGAAGGGTTTTGGATGAAATGGATGGGAATCGTATGGGGATTAGGATGGGGAAGATTTTGGACGATTTAAATGTATTTTTTTTGGCCAGATTTGGTGGTAGAAAAGCGAAAGGGCGGTGGCTACGATGGAATATCGCGGCGGAGAAGGGAGGATGCTCTGAAAAATGGGGTTCGACCCAATTGTTTTCATTTATGTACAGTGTCGCGACTCGCGGTGGCATTGTCACGAGTCGCGACGATGGAGTTAATGGACTCCCAAAGGTCAAACCAACGTTACGGTCACGATGGGCCCGTCGTGAGTCGCAAAAATACAAACTTGCAACTTTTTCAAACTCTTTCTTATTTCTGTAGCGATCTCGATACACTAACGCGAATTACAATACACTGTCGCAACTCACAATAGGTCCATCGCAACTAGTGAAAATGTGTAACTGGGAGTTGAAATTTTGTCCAAAAGTTATGATTTTCAAAGAGATCGCGAGAAGACCATCGCGACTCGCGATAGGGTGTTGCGACTCGCGATAAGTCCATCGAGACTCGTGAAAATCTTTACCTAGGAATTGATAATTTTCTAGATTCTTCCTATTTTTGTCGTGCTCGCAACATAGCTATCGCGAATCGCGAGGGTGTGTCGCGACTTGCGACACTTACTTCTCGACTCGCGAAACTTTGTATCTATAAGTTCAAATTTTTAGAATTTGGTTCTGATTTCTGTCGCGATCTCAACAGGCTCATCGCGACTAGTGAAAAAAAGAAGCTGGGAGTTGTCAAAAATCCCTTGTTCGTTGCGACTTGCGACATAGCCATCGTAACTCACGGCATACAAGGTTTCCCTAACTTGGAATAAATTTAGAAGTTACCAACTTCCAAGATTTTTCCCCTTCTTATAGCCTTCACTCCTTCATCTATCTGGTGCAATGCACTTCAATTGTCTATAAAATCATGGAAAACATTCCCGTGAAAAGAACACGGCAAAACAATGAAATTATAGACAAAAAATTAAATTGAAACAACATCAACGAAAAGTCTAGAGTGACGATCTGGATGATCAAAACCAAGTTTATTTAATGTCGTCGACACGACTTACCTCCTTTCTTGGACTTAGTCACCATATGGACCGAAAAGATCAGCTTACTTTCCTCTATCCAGGACAAAACATTTGGGATCTACATCATTCCCTAACAAGATTTTTCCGCACATAGATTAATGCCTCCTCATATTCTCTCAACATGTCTTGTAGCTCGCCATTTTGTACCATGAAAATATCAATCGAATGAGCAATCGAGAGTTTCTCTCCTTCCCCAAGAGATAAACATTTAAGAGTTTTCGATGGTGGTTTGCACTCTTCCACCGAAGTCTTCTCACGAGAAGGAGGGAAACTAAATTTTATAGGCTTTACCTTGGACACACGAAGGGTGTTGGAAGTTGCTTTCCTATGAGGGTATTCACCATTGTTGTTTTCCTTCAAATTATTACTAACAACATTTGCGATCAAAGCATCATTTAAAGCATCATCTATGGAAATATTTGATGAACTAACATCATTGGGCTCAAAAACATCTTGCTTTATATCATCAATAAAATCAATAGATTGGCAAGAATGATATCTACTAGGATGATCAATAGAACTGTGAGTGTCAAATTCCATCTCCTGCCCATTAAATTCCATGGTTAATGTTTCATTATGCACATCAATTATTATCTTTGAAGTTTTTTAAAAATATGCCTACCTAACAAAATAGGTGTGGAATAACTATCAACCTCCATATCAAGGACATAGAAATCAGCGGAGAAAGTCAAAGAATCCACTTTCACCAACACATATTTCACAATAACTTTTGGATATGTGCTAGAATGATCAGCAAGTTAGATAACAATTTCGGTTTTGTGTAAAGTGCCTAGTTCTAGACTTTCATACAACGAATATGGAATCACATTAATGGAAGCTCCTAATGTGTGGTTCTTGGCACTCAAAGTTAAAGTTAAGGCTCAACAAGTGTGAAGACCCATCCATAAGGATGTTGTTGATGGAGTCTCAAATGGCAACTCCACGGACCCATTGGTGAGCCTTATATAGTCTTTGATGAATGTTTGAATAATTCGTGAGGACAACAATAAAGAAATATTACTTTCTTATTTTTCTTGAATTTTTTTTATTGTGTGTGATCGTGACCCGTTTCTTGCTCTTCCTCTTTTGGACCGTGGTCTAATAGTGGGTGTCGTGCCAAGTAATATTTTTTGCTATTTCCGTGGTCCATTAGTTTTTGACGATGTGGCATAGTCAGCCTTCGTGGATTCGGTAAACTGGTCTGATTCAGCGTGCTTCAGCGATGCTACTACTTCATCTGCTCTACTTTGGCTGTTTAGGACTGGGTAGATCATGTATATATTAAATACCTTGTACTGATTCAAATCATGCCTCCCCACCTAAGATTTAGCCGGATTATGGAAACTAAAGATTTTTGGAGTGGTGTACACACTTGAACGCTTCCGAACACTGCATTTTTCAGTATTTCTCCCCTAATACTTACTTTATGTGTCACACCAACCACAGTTGCAAAATTTTCTGCCATGTCCCTGCCGAAGTATTCCGATGTTAGTCAATAAATATGAATTCATATAAAGACTTTTGTGACTGCCATGTGTGAATGGACCATCTCCTGGATTAGCCGGTGCAAAGCTATCATCCCTCGTGCTATCACATTGGTCTATCATGCAATACGGCCATTAACTTTGACCTTTGTTCAAAACTGATTACGTAGAACTTAACATTTTCGACTATTTCTTGTACATTCATCCCCCAGTAGCTCGAGACATGAAGTTGCATCCTTTTTAAGGAGAAGTGGCGATAGCCAATGAAATACCCTACATGGGGAATCTCAAAAATCACTTGTCCCCTTTCATATTCTTTATCGTTTCCCCTGAAGATGGGCTCTCTTATATCTGGAAAATAAGTGAAAATGTTAAGCTCATCTTTGAAAGAGATGTCCTTGTGCTCCTCCGATTGTTCTTATGGTTGTCGCGGTCCATCTGACCAGCATTCCTCCAAAATCCTATGAGCCATTTATTTATTGGGCTTACCAATTGTTAGTGTGATGGTTGTATTAGTAAATCAATCTTTATGCTCAGCGGATAAATAAATCAAATTTATTTCTTGTTAAGAACACTTTGCAATCTATGAATATTACGTATATAAATGTTACCTCGAGATGAATCCATCAACGATAATCATGTTGAGGTGATTTGACCACCAGCGGCACAAATGTCTAACCTCTAAGGGGTCCACACGAATTGCCTTCTTGGGATCCTTTCAGGATTAACCGGTTACTAGATCGACAACTAGGTCTGAAGAGTTCTTTTTCATTCTCTTATAAGCTCAATAACCAATACTATAAATAAGGTTGGTTATTGGGTTTGACCCAATCATAACCAAAACCCTAATACTTTATTTATCAATAAATCCACAAGAATTATGTACCTTATATATAATCCTTCAAGTTATTTTAACTCAATAAACAATTCTATGTGTGTGAACGTTTAGATTTCTAATCATGTTGACTGTAAATATGAACTGGCTTTAAGACATAAACCAACATGTTTTTGGCTTTTATAGGAATTTCGCATGTGTTGTAGTGTGTGTTTTAAACGCTGCTGACTTTGATTTGTTTCTGTGATTTAACAATCCAATTACAATTGTGTGTGTGTGTGTGTTGGATTATTGAAAGTGTTGTGATTACTTGAATAAAGTTTAATGGTTTAGGTGGTGGGTTGTTTTGATCAAATTATATGTGTTGGTTTTGTGGGGATGGGAACATGGCGGAGCCTTAAAATTTTTGTGAGAGAGGCTAGTTAATTAATTTTTTATAAAATAATATTCCTTTTTTATGAATCGTCTCTAGCTAGGACGAGAATTTATAGGGTTTCCATTCATTTTCTATTAAGCTCAATTTAGCACAATGTTAAATTACAACATACGATAAGGGAAACCCATTTACATTGAAGCGAAAGCTAAATATTACAATTCTAATCTCTGGCTGATCTGCCCCCTCCCAATGTCATTAAACGAACTATGGGAGATCAATTAAAGACTCAAGAAGGGTACGTGATCAAACATAGAATTTTTATTGTTGCTCCCTTTCCAACGACTATGCTACCTTAAGGGTAAATAGTGGCAAGACCGGGGTCGTCCACAGAAATGTTAAGAATCAAAGAGTCGACTAAACACATTCGGGATTGAGTCGTCAATCCGATCACGAGTAAGGAATAGTTAGTATTGGTAAAATGGGCTTTGAGGGGTGTTTGCTAACAACTACTAACATGCAAATAAAAAGAGAATAAACTATGTAAACTAGCACTTGGGGAGTATTTGCGTAACCTGATCAATGTTGTTTCGATCCTCGATTCCATCACATACAAGAACTACAAACCTATTCTAGTGTTTATGACACATGGTGTGGTCGATGGTTAAAACTTCCACAAACCTGTCACGTGGGGTGCACATGTAATCTTCCATCGATATTGCCTCCGTAATTAGGGGAATGCAACAACGGCCCTGCCTGTTGTGCAGATCTGAATCTCCCCCATGCTATTACATTTTGTGCACTAAACCACAAACGCTTCTCCCTAGGCCTAAAAAGGCAAAGGGGGTAAAGTATCATATCGATGGTTCTAGGGTTGCAAATCGCTAACCCTTGTTTGCTACAATAGTTGTGTTTATCCATAACCCTTAAGGGAAATTCACCGGCTAAGACTAGTGTATGGTTGATCCCAACATTAACTCGGAAACCAACATTCACACACCCATACGGTTTCAGACAATCGTTACCCCAAGCACATCTAGGTTCCCTCTCCGGGGGCTATCAATAATTGCATCAATATGAAAGTAGACTATGGTGTGTGCTAGTCTTAGTGTGACAATCATGCAATTAATAAGAACATGAAGAACAAGCCAACATAATAATCACAAAATCATAGAAATAGATAGATCTAAGGTATCTCACAAAACAAACATTAATTCATGAATACAAATACAAACCCCAAGTAAATAAACTACTCCCTAGGCAATGAGCCCAATTATTTCATTGGATTCAATGCCTTTGGGCAAAAGGGGGAAAAAGAGGAAATATATATAGAGAAGGAATAACTCTTTTCTCTCTCTACCCTACACTTGAATTCTTAAAACTGAACATAAACTTAAACCCAAGTAGACATAGGTCCAAATATATAGTAGTAGAGAATTAGAGCTTGAAAAGGCCAAAAATAGGCCTAAAACCCCTAGCACCCGCAATTTATGTGGCCGGTGGAAAATAGCACGGGTCGTAGAACCTCGTGCTGGCACGGGATGCACATGTTGGCTCGTGGTTGCACGTGCTACACGGTCTAGCACAGTTTGTGTTTAATCGTACTGGTATGGGGTGCACGGTCTGGCACAGGCCACCGGCTGGTGCCCTGTTTTAAACTTCTGATTTGTGCCATGTGTTGTTTGGCGTGGCCCGTCTGCTGGAAGGACTATTTTATCAGTTTAACGGCACAGGCCGTGTCATTTTTCACACCTCGTGGGTTAGTCTTTGCATTTGGGACTTGAAACGATGTGGACCATGAGAAACAACCCGGTCTGCATCCATACTTGGCCGTTGGAGTGAATTTGGAGACACTGGCAGCACGGTTCGACATGGTTCGTACCAAGGAGGTGTGGCACGGCCGATGTTGGCTGGAATAGGCTATGCTAGCCATCCCTGACATGGGCTATGCTAGACAAGTTAGCTTCGTGCCAGCTGATTCGTGTCGGTCGATCGGCTGGCCAGTTGACGCCGTCTTCCATTTTTGGCCTTTTTAAACTCCGACTCAGCCTTTTCAGGATCAATTCCATCAACTACCATGAATTTTGGTATGTGGCCTGCTATCTACTACCATCCTCACGAATGGTCTTCAATATCTTCTACCATTCTTGCGAATGACTTCTAAATATCTTCTACAACCCTCGCGGATGACCTTCTACAAAATGATGTCAAACTACTCACGAGCAACCTAATAATAAACTCAAAAAAGAAAATCTAGGTGCTCGTGAATACAAAATTTCCATTATATTTAATTAAGCCTACAAAACTAGGGATTCGGATAAGAAAACCAATAATGTTCAACTAAACCCGTTATCGTGCAAATTTAACTAAAACTAGCAATCAACCAAACAAAACATGATAATAAATGTGTCAAATGCATTGGTTAACACATGCATAAAGGTGCACATCAATGGTCTCAATGGCTAAAAGAGAGCTATATAAAGACGTTGGTCGATATTAAAATACTAAATCAGGGCCTATGTGGCGGTGAGAATGGTAGACTAAAGATAAGTGGATATCATTGTGTAGTCATCTCTTAGCCACAATAGCATGATTCATGACTACCATCAGAACCAATCACAATGAAGTATCACATTAAACTCACGCAAAATGTTTCGTATACACTTCTAACCAAATATATAATGCAATCAAAATAAGGAAAATAAAGCTCCTCAAGTGAAAATCCGGTCCATCTCCATTGATTTCGTAAAATTATTTTCCTAAACAAAGAGATAAAAACCAGTCATTTTAATTACCAAAAATATTATCCGTCAGTATATAGAACCATTTATAATGAGTGGAATTATCTCTAACTTGACCCTAAAAGATTGTAAAGACCAATTCAATTGATTCAACAATATAGTTGGCCTAAACATTGTAATGGATCAAAATTTACAAATCTGATTTAAATTCTCAAAGTACAGTATCGCCAAAAGTTCGTTGTTTAGAAGATTTTGACTTGAATTTATCCCTTACTGTTTCCTTGGATATTAAATTTCAAGTCAATCAAATTTTACCGCTACGACCTGCCAGAAAAATAGACATTGACAGAGACAATTTTCATCCGATACTAAAATCCAAAAAAATCATATTAATTACTGCCCATTTTAAAGACTAAAAGAGAAGATTTTAAATGAAATGAAACAATTAAAACACAAAAAAAATAGCCTCCTGCCCAGAAGGTTAAAAATAAAATAAAAAAGGTAAAAAAAATATAAACAAATAGAATTACCCCAACAGAACCATGACATCGCCGGAAAGGTTACGAAATCCGGTGACCTAGCCAGAAATATTATAGCTACCAGATCTGATAAAAAGTTGTGTACCCTCTTTGTCATTGCCACATGGGGTGTTTCGGTGAGAACAGAGTCGTCGCGCCATTAAAAACCCTTGAACCCTACATTGCCATCACAAATTGACTAGCGGCAAGGAGAAATCTTCAAAATTTCAGATCCGTATTATTGAACTGGACCTGGGCGTACCTTAACTCGGACCATCTGATGACTTGCTACCGCTGACTTATCGTTTTGACTCGCTGATAACTCGCCACCTTGACTCGTTGACTTGACTAACCAATGTCCTACATATTCCTTGACTCGGACCGCTAGTGGATCGCTAACTCAAACTCGACTTGGCTTGGATCGGGGCGGATGAGCCTGATTTGGAGCCCACGAACCACCCCATCGAGTTTGCCTAGGTCGCCCAAGTCAAATTTGGCCAAAAAACAAAGCTTCGATAAGAGCAGTTCCCTGGCTAAAAAAATATGCCTATTGACTTGGAACCGCTGCGTAAAACTTCAGGAACTTGGGTTTGGGGGTAGGGCGTCGGGAAAGAGGGGATTGGGTAGGGCCGCCGGAGGTGGAAATTTGTGGTAGCGGCGGCTTCCCAAAATATCATAGGGTTTTGTTACACGAAGGAAGAAGGGGGTAACCGAGAGAGGAAAGAAGAAAGTTGTTTCTTCGGTAGAAAAAAAAATACATCAAATAAAATATTATTCAATAAAAGTAATTTTATTCAATTTGATGGGTTTGAAGGATTGCTAAATATTGGGAAAGGTCGTTTTTCCATAGTTTTACGGAAAGACGGAGTTTAATTAGAATAATAAAAGGTAAAAGGTTTTAGTTGCAATTTTAAAATTTTATTATGTAACATATAGTAGTTGTAAATTTTATAACCCGATGCATGAAACCTAAAAACTTTGTCTTCATTTCTTTTAATTTTCACTTTAAACATTGGTCTTTACATAACTTATGGAAAGACCATCTTTCAAGAAACGGGCTCTTGAAGGATAGTTCCAAAAAAATTGGTAGCCTAATAAAAATTTTAACAGGGGTTGAAGGGTATTTTCATAAATTAATACCCCTTCAAAAATTAATTACGGGGACTTGAGCCCTTTTTCCCTCCGCCCCTGACCGAAAGGAGTTTTAGGATGTGTATTCGAAAGCTTATGTGGGGTAGTATTTTGTGGTTTTATTTTTTAGGAAAGGATAACACTACAGTAAATTTTAGTTAGGACTTAGTAGTCCTGGCCATCATCAACACGCCTCCTTTTTCATTTTCTCCCCCTTCTCTCTAACGACTCTTGTTCGCCAGGAATTTCAGCACGGTGTGGCTGAGACGCCGCCACCTGGTGGCGGAAAAACATTTCTTCAAGCTCTAAAAATAAAGGCAATGCCACTCGTCACCTCTCTGCCCAGTAACCCCAATATATAGTCAAAAATGAACATTTGGGAGACATTGCATGCATTTACACTGAAGAAGAAATTGCCCAATTGTCTGCTCACTACTAAAATGGCCTTATGGGGAAGTTCCTCAGAGGAAGACCAACAATGGAGCAGCTGGAGTCATCTTTCAAAACCGCAGGTTTTCAAGGAATATATCAAATTGGCTCGATTGATTACAAGTATGTTCTAATAAGGTTCGAGCAGATTGAGGATTTCCATAGGTGATGGATTCAAGGGACATGGCCTTTCCAAGGTTCCCTAATGAAGGTTCTCCGATGGACGCGTGAATTCTCCCCCCAACTCAGAATCATCCATCATCCTTGTATGGGTAACTATAAAAAAATGCAAATCATGTTAAGAATGAGGGGAACCAACTATGGGATGTTTCATCCAATTTGTCATCAGATAAAGAGGTACCACTAAACCTTTCTACTGATTATATGAACACTAACATATCAGCTAAACTTAGAACAAAGGATAAGCCAAAAAATAATTATTTTACTCAGATAAATAAGATGATGCTTAGATCATCTTCAAAAGGCCAAAATAACTCAGATTAATGATTGATAAAAAATAACCTGAAATACTTAGTTTGGAACCTTAGGGGTATGGACATTTCAATGTTTAGATTATCTTATCTGATTAGAAGGCATAAATTGCATCTTTTGTGTTTAATAGAACCTAAGTGCAACAATTTTGAATGTTAAACTTACATGACTAACCTTAGGTTTCATAACTGCATTCAGTCCTCAAATAGTCAAATCTGGCTTATGTGGACTAACAATTTACAGGTTAATCTTATGGTAGATAACAATCAATTCCTTTTTGTTCATATTCAAATTCCACATTTAAATATAGCTATGCAGGCTATTTTTATATATGGACTTAGAACAAGATTAGAGAGGAAACAATTGTGGTCTGATCTAAATAATATTCTTACATATGATGTTATTTTCATTGGTGATTTCAATACTATAACAACTGAATTGGAATGAAAAGGACCATCTCACCCAAATAAAGGGAGCATTAGGGATTTTAATGATTTCATTAATAGTAAATGCTTAATGCATATTGCCACTGTAGGAAATTTGTTCACTTGGACTAACTCTAGAATTAGGAATCCACCAGCAAAAGATTGGATAGAGGTTTTTGCTCAGACTCCTGGATCAATAAGTTCCCAACCTCACTATTCATACCCTTAACAAACTCTCTTCAGACCACAGTCATCTCCTTCTCCAAATAGGATTACCAAACCCTCCTTCACACAGTTCATTTAGGTTTATAAATGCTTGGTTTAACAGACCAGAATTTCTAACAGTGGTTAAAAAGGACTGGTTAGTCCCATTACCTGAGAAAGGAATGTTAAACTTTTATTTGAAGTTGCTCAGACTTAAAAAGATTTTAAAGATATGGAATAAATCTACTTTTGGTAATATTGAGAGTAATGTAGAAATGGTTGAAGAGGCTTTGAGGAAACAGGAGATAGATTATGAGGTAAACCAATCTGAGACTCAGCTGATAAAATTGAATAGGCTAAGGGCAGAACTCATTAGAGCACTTAAAGAACAACAAAAAAATTGGAAACAAAAATAAAAAACTACTAGCTAAAGGATGGTGATAATAACACAAAATATTATCATAACATAGTCAGAGAAAAAAAGAAAAAAGATGACAATTTCAAAAAATTTAAAAATGAATGAAGGTTGGGCACAAAGCATAAATTATATAGATAAGGAAGCTATAGACTACTATACAAAGCTCTTATCTGAACCGAAACAGTCAGATCTGGGCCTGTTGATGTGTCCATTTTATACCGTAATTTTGGGATCTTTTTATACTCATTTTGGTGGACTTTTAGGCTTTGAAGACTCTATTTTTCCTTGAATTTCTATTATTAGAGTTGAGAGCGACTTTATCGCTTTTGTCACTTTTAATAAGAATTT
>JAULKM010061277.1:0-12312 GCA_032355605.1 Rubia tinctorum | reverse complement strand
TTGACATAAGTGTCAATATAACGCTCAGATAATTTTTAGTGCAAATATAACCCTACCTAGTTGATGTAAGTGCCAATATAACCCTAATACCCCATTTTCGCCGGACCATCACCGGGCCGTCCTCGGACCACCGTCGGTCCGTCCAATTTTGGCTGGATCACCGCTGAACCACTTATAGGGTTATATTGACACTTAAATCAACTATGTAGGGTTATATTGACACTTACATCAACTATGTAGGGTTATATTGACACTTACATCAACTATGTAGGGTTATATCTGCACTAAAAATTATCTAAGGGTTATATTGACACTTATATCAAGTAGGTAGGGTTATAAAAGCACTTTTCTCTTATATATAAAAAAAGTCAAGTAAAGGTTAACCGTTGATTAGTGAAAGTCAACATACTTATTAGTGTTTATATACAAAGTGAAGTAAGGTTTGACTTTTAACTAGTTAAAGTAAATTTAGCTATTAGGGTTTATATATAGAAAGTCAAGTAAGAGTCGACCCATGTACTAGAGTGAAAGTCAACCATGTAATTAGTGTTTATGTATTTAAAATCAATTAAGTTTTGACCGTTAAAAATTTTATTCTAATTTCTTCTAATTTGTAGTTAAAACCGTGGTCTTTTCATAATTTGTGGAATTTCGTTACGATATTATCCTTCTCATCAAAATACACGTTTTTTGTTATTCTTGCATAAATATAGAAATAAAAATAATTTTTTGGGTAAAATGTTGGAAAGCGCTAGTACATGTTCTAAAGTAAGTTAGAGTTGATTACTTTGAAATAAGAAAGGGTAATCGAAAAGGATCAGAACACGCTATGTGCCGCATTGTTAATAAATATTCCATTATTTTGTTGAAAAATACAAGGAGGATGTATAGGGAAACACCACGTTCGAGCGGATTTCATTTTGGAGTTACAAGTAATTTTTTTACCTTTTGTACTTAGGTCCCTCCAAGAAATTTGGAACTGTCGTATCACGAAATTGACGACACCAAAATTCAATTGATAATATATGATTGCGACTTTGTGAATTGGGCATGTATGGGCAAATGGAAGGGCCCCAAAGGTCAACATTGATTACTTGTACACAATTTTAGAAAATTCCACTGTGGCCCAAAATTGTATTTCCTCAATATCTATTACTCCAAAATACATGTTTTTTTGTTATTTTTACCTAAATATAAAAATATTGAATAATATATTTTTTTGGTGAATTGTGGGAAAGCGTTAGTTGATGTTTTATAATAATTTAGAGTTGATTACATAGAAGTAAGGAAGAGAAAACGAAAAGGATTACGGATATGTTCTTTTGCCCGATCGATAATAAATATTTCGTTACGAATTTGGAAAATAAAATGGGGTGTATAGGGAAACATCACGTTTGAGCGGATTTCAATTTGGTGTTAGGAGTAAAGTTTTTACTTTTTGCAATTAAATTTTTTGGCAATTGTTTTGGTAGGAATATTAAATTTTAAAATTTTTAACACCGATTTTTTTAATTAAAACTTGTTTTTTGAAAATCATTGTTAAATCAGCACATATTTTTTTAAAAAAAATTAACACCGGTTTTTAAAATTTTTGGCCATATTTTTTTATAAAAAATGGCAATTTTTTTTTGAAAATTTTGACGGGAAGATGAAATTTTAAAATTTTTAGCCCCTGTTTTTTTAGTTAACACCAGTATTTTGAAAGCCGGTGTTAAATTAGCACCGATGTTTTTTTAAGTTAACACCATTTTAAAAAAATTGGTGGTAATTTAACACTAGTTTTCAAAAAACCGGCATTAATTAAAAAAACCGGTACTAATTTATTTGGGGCATTGGTTTTCAAAAACCGGTTCCAAAAAACTGGTGCTAGAGAGGTGTCTCTGTGGTGGTGTGGTGATTTATTAAAACTGAGAAAGAAAAATTGTATCCCCACAGTCGGCGCCACTAATGTATGGGGTGCCTTTCGGGTAGAGGCTGACTGCAAGGCCAGTTCTATTGCTCCATTTCACTGAATACCTACAAGAAACTTCCCGGGGTCATCCCCCCGGAAGGAGCTCCGATGCTTAAGTTAGTTTTAAGAAATATTTGTACCGGCATGAGTTGTCCTCCCGCACCTTGTTCTTACTTCTTTCTTTCTTTTATTGGCCTCCAAATCGTGTTATCATGGCATGCGCTATTTGCTCATTTCTTGATAGATCGTGGGTTTTAATGGAACACGTTCTAAGGGTAATGACTTTGTACCTGCTGTATGAGGTGACTACTGTCTACGATCCGGCGAGGTTGGGATCCTTTTGTTACTTGAAGCGATCCTAGCCTTAGCGAACTATGACGATGAGGGTATGGTATATACAAGTCACGAAAATGACACGTGACAGTACAAAAATGATATTTGCTGGATTATACTGACGAAACAGTCCTAAATCTTTTGTTTTGAAAGATCAATGACCAAAAGTCTTAAAGAAAATGTCAAAGTGGAATGATTGAGATAATTTTGATGGCCCAAAATATTATTTTCCGATATATTCTATAATTTGTTAATTTTTTTAATGACAAAGTTTTAGAAAATTGAAACCTTCTATCAATGATCAATTAGAGAAGTGTCTCTACGTTGAGTGATCCAATAGCAACGTGACAATGGACTTAACCATTTTCACATAGGTACTAAAATAAATTTTATTGCAATCATATCTTTCTTGGCTCAAAGATAACTACATTAAGATATTAGTTGCAATGTAGCTATTTGGTCTAATGTTATTTGACATGACATTAAGATATTAGTTGCAATGTAGCTATTTGGTCTAATGTTATTTGACATGACCTGAGTAGTTTGGCCCAAAATATGTAGATAGTAAAATGTAACACTTTATTATACCAAATTATGATAGCGTTTATGTATCAATATCTTAGATATTGAGTATGTATCGAGAGAAAAATAGAAATTTTGATTTAAAATTTTAAACATATATATAACATAATTTTAAATGAACACTAGGTCTCAAAATGTGTTCGAACATGATGTTATACTATGCATGCGTAAATTCCATTAAAGTATTACATTGATTGAATTTTATTTTAACCATGTTGGTCAGTTTCTAAATAAACGTATTACTTATATTTTTACCCAACTTTCATATTCGTTTACTAGTCGAAGTCTAAAATTCATATAAAATCTTCGCTTAACTATTTCACCGATCAAATATCTTACCCTCTTACGATATTTTGATGACGCTGTTCAATTTTGCAATTCTCTCAAAAAACCACCTATACATAAAGCTAAAATGAGAACAATAAGTATGATTCCAAAAAGTAAAACCCACAAAACTAGACAATATTTGCGAAATATTTCATCAAGAATAAAATTTAAAAAATATGGTTTATTAAAAAATAATCAAGATAGTATATCTAAATATGAAAATCCAAATAACCAGAATTGATTCAAGAGGTTGTAAAAGTAATCGAAACTCGATTTCAATTACTTTGTCACTTCCTTATATACTCATGTCTCCAATCAATGGTACATTATTCTCTTCATGCTTTTGTGTACTTTGCCTGAATTTCCTTCATCCTGTTTCATTATATTCAAGCACGAACCATCAAAAAGTTATCTCTTAGATATTAACCATATCATTTTGTATCTAAAATCTTAATGATAAATTTTGTATCATATGTTATAATAGTATAGATATATAAATCTTCATAAATATAAGATCCACATGTAAATGGAAACACTATATGATGACATGGTGTAAACACAATCCAAAATAAAACACAAGTTAGACTATGTTTTCATCATTTTCAGGATACATTTAGGCTTTATTAATTATAAATTGTTCAATATCTCTAATCTTATTAATTGTATAATATATATGGTTGAAAAGTAAGCATCTTTTGGCACACATGTCTCAACCAATATCAAGTTTGTACACGTATATGGTCCTATTTATCCATACTAAAAGTCCTTATTTTTTTTATTTCTAAGTTATTTTAAGAAGATTTATACCATTCATGTTTTTAAATTCAATTATGAATAATAAATTACTAATCTAATTAATGGAACATATAAAATACGATTGAATTTTCAATAAAATAATCACATCTATTTTTTTAAATATGACTCTTATATGAATGAGAAATAATTATTAGGAAATAATTCTACTTGTGGTACAACGAGATAATATACTACATTGATCGTAAAACACACAGTGATGGTTGTACATTTTTAGTATAAGAAAAGTTTTGTAAAAAGGATAGGAGTAATAATGTATAACAAGCATATCACAGTACCTGTCGGGGTTTCTTTCTTTTTTCTTTCCTCTTCCTATCATTTTCCAGAGAGGTGGAGTATGCACCATCCAGTTCTACACTCATAGAATTTTTTTTAAAAAATAGTAAACTAATACTATTAATGAAAAATGCAAACTATAATAATAAATTATAATATAATTTAAAGTACCTAGAGGAGATTGGGCATGTGGCCTTATTGGTGACGAAGATGCAGAATCATTTTCTTCATATTGATATGATAATTTAGGTTGGGCATTTCCTAGTTGTTCAAAGGTCATTCTCAACCCCCCTCTGAAAACTTCAACTTCTATTGTAGATCCTTTTACAAGTGTAAAGAGGAGACTATCATTTTCCGCTAATTCATTATCTTGGAAAAAGGCCTCCCAACCCACTTTCAAGTATACCCCTTTCTCACAAAGCCTAATTGGCCATTCCTTACCGGAAGGGCCTAGTAAGGTAACATAACCAGGTGCTAATGCTCTCTTTTCCTTTTGTCTAAATGAAAATGGAATTTCCTGATTTCAAAATAAAATAAAGACTATAATGAATAATTGAAAGTTTTATAAAATAGATAAATAATTTCTTTAAATAAATAAATTGTTTCTTTCAAAATTTTGCTCATCTTGAAAACTTTGCCCAATTTTTTGTTGAAATATCCACATGTTACCATTTTAAAAATACTTTAAAAATACATAAATGACTAAAAAGGTGAGGGGTTTATTTGTTATCACAAACCACAGCAGCCCATTGAAAATATATACAAAAATAACTGTAAAATATTATAATTTTTGCTCTTTCAACGTTAAGAAAACGTTATTAGGCTATATGGCACTTTAATTTTAGAAGTCATATTTTAAAATGCATATTTTCTTGAATCAAATCATTTTCACCTCTCATGGTCAGAATCATACATAGAAAACTTAGAAAATATTTTACAAGCTAAGAGAATTAAATTTAAATCATCTGAACCTTGAATTACAACACTCCCACCTTCGATCTGAATCATAACATCGAAATCAACCGAAAAACACCAGTAGCTATATCAGACGATGAAATGAGAATTAAAATAGAAATTTGAACAAATAAAAAGTAAAATTATGAAAAATGTTATACATATAGAAATTCATCAAGCGGGTGATAAATTAAATAAATTTACCAGTTTTTTGATTTTAGAATCATTGCTGATGATTTGGTAGAAGCATGGCTTCTGAAGTTTCCTCCTGATGTCATTTCCATATATGGAAAAAGATCTCATTCTTCCGTCGCAAACACCTATAGAAAGAGAGGTTTCTCTTCTTTGATTGATAATAACATGAAAAAGCTTTGTTGCTCTTAGTGTTTGGGAGAGATACTGAAGTACAGGACATAGTTATAATTATTTTATATTAAGTCAACAGAGTAGTTACAGTATTCCAACAATCTTTTTTATTAATTATATTTGACTAAATCTTTTGGAATGGAAAGAAGTAAAAAAATATTCCTTTTTATTCATGGATTTTTTTCCAAAAAATCCATTTATGAGTAATAAAGTATAATTACATTACCGTTCCTCTCATACTCTCCGACCGATCTGAATCTTGTAACCGCCACTCCGCCGCCACCCTTCTTCTACTTCCGCGTGCATCGCATCAAAGCTAGAGCAACTGCCGGTGATTTTTCTTCTTCTGTCGTCGACGCCGCCACCCTGCAACCGCTCTTCTTTCTACAACTACAACCGCTCAGCAACTTGCAATTCTTCTTTTTCCTCTTCTACTCCTGATTGGAAACCATCGCTCTCGGCGAGATTGATGAGACGGCGGAGCTTCTGCGACGGAGGACATCAGAGGAGCAATAACGGTGCTAGGGGTTGCAGACGGCGAGGCGACCACGATGGTAACGGTGAGGCGAGGCAACCGCGATGTTGCGGTCTTCCATTAGTGCGTGAGATCCACGCGCGTCAATTAAAGAAAGACTCGTGCGTGTATTTATGCATGAGCGACAACGACAGACGGCGACAGACTAAATTTTTGCGCATGAGAGGCGAGGTTTAATTTTGTGCTTTGTTTTTTTCATAGAGATATATTGAGGTTTAATATTATTTGACTTACTATGTGATTAGTAAAGGTTCCCTAGTGCAGTGGTTGGTACTCTAGGCTTAAATGTTAGAAGCCATGGTTCGAATCCCACTAGACCCAATTTTTTGAAGAATTTATATTCTTGAGGTACATGCTGAGATTTATTATTATTTGACTGAGAAAATGTTCAACAATTGTTCTTTGGTGTAGTGGTTAGTATGTGGGCTTTGAGGTTGGTGACTTGGATTCGAATCTCACTAGGAACTTTTCTTTGAAGAATTTATGTTTTTGAGGTACTGTGGGTCTTTGGTTGATGTTTGTAGCTTGTTTTCTCTCATATTGATGTCTTTCATTATTTGGGTGAGGTTTATTTGATATGAGTTGATGTTTTGAGTTTATTTCGGTGATATGGATTGATATTTGTAGTTTTTATTTTTTTTTCTTATGTTGATGTTTTTCATTTTCCAGCTGATGTTTAGGAGATAAGAGTTAATGTTTGCAGTGTCTTTTTTCTCATGTTGATATTTTTCATTTTTTGGATGAGGTTTAGGTGTTAGGAGTTGATGTTTGAAGTGTCTTTTTTCTCTCATCTTGATGTTTTTTGGGTGAGATTTTTTGATATGAGTTGGTGTTTTGTAGTTTATTTGGGTGATATGGATTCATACTTGTAGTCATTTTTATATTCTCATGTTGATATTTTTCATTTTCCAACTGAGTTTTAGGTGATAGGAGTTGATATTTGTAGTGTCTTTTTTTCATGTTGATGTTTTTCATTTTCCAGATAAGGTTTAAGTGTTAGGAGTTGATGTTTATAGTTTTTTTGGTGATATAAGTTGATATTTGTAGTTTTTTTTTAAAAAAAAATGTCGACGTTTTATGATTTTTAGAGTGAAGAATTTATACTCTTAAGGCACCGTAGGTTTTTTTGTTCATGTTTTTAGTTTTTTCTCTCATGTTGACATTTTTTATTTTCCGGTGAGTTATAGTTGATATGAGTCGATGTTCTGTAGGTTTTTTCGGTTATATGGGTTAATATTTTTAGCTTTTATTTTTCTCTCATGTTGATACTTTTCATTTTCTAGTCAAATTTTAGGTGATAGGAGTTGATGTTTGTAGCTTTTTTTGGTGATATAGGTTGATGTTTTGTAGTATTTTTTCTTATGTTGACGTTTTTCATTTTCCGGGTGAATTTTAGGTGATAGGAATTGATGTTTTAGTTTATGGATGATATAGGTAGATGATTGTAGTTTTAAATTTTATTTTGATAATTTAAGCTTTTTATTGATGTTTTTATTATTTTCAGTTGATGTATTGTTAAATGTAGTCGATGTTTTTAACCATTTTTTTGTTGATTTTTATTTGATTTCTTTTTTTACTGCAATATTTTAGTCGATATTTTTCCAGTTGCATCTGATATTTATGATTTTCATTTCGATGATCATATTGATTTTTTCCATTTTGAAATACTTCAAAAATATATTTCATATATTTTTTTGAATTTTTCTGAAGATTGCAGCTGGCGACAAACTATAACACATCGCATTCACATTCAGGCAACATCGTCGTTAATGGCGGAAGCAACTGCTTGTCTCCATGGCCTACAAGCAGCAACCCAGGAGAGGCCATACACAACTGCTAGGTTATGGTTGATCTAATGAACAACCAGGAGCAAGCACCACCGTGGGAAATTACGTCTATTCTGGAAGATATTAAGTTTCTGCAACAACAATTTCAGCTAATCCGTTTTGTCAAGGTTCCTAGACACAGATCTCTGTAGATCACGAGACAGCAAATAACCTTAAATGTACTAGTCACTGAATTATATTATGCTCATTATAATATGAATGAAGTTTTTTTTTAAAAAATGCTATAATTTTGTTAATTGCAAATTAATCCCTGAACTATTCATGAATTTATGGATAAACACCTATTGAAAGATCCCCACATAAAAGAATAATTAAAATAAAAACTTTTCCTTGAAACAAACCACCGAATTGGGTACTATTAGATTTATTTGGTGGTTGAATTGGGCTTGGTTTACTGGTAAGCCGCACTCTCTACAACTAAGGTGTTCATAGTTCAAAACACCACCCCTCAAGAATTGTGAATATTAGAGCAATTTCTTGATGGGGATTACCCAGCATCATGAGACCTTGTCGGTAGTCCCCATTGTGGATTCTCAACCTGCAGGTGGTGAATGATGGTGAGATCGTGGTGGTTGCAATTTCGGTGGCAGCGGTTCGTTGGTGGTGCAGTGTTTGAGTGTTCTTAATAGTCAATGGCCCCCTGTGGTTTCCCAATCTGTAGGTGGACGATGATGGTGAGATCGTGGTGGCAGCGGTTCGTTGGTTGTGCAGTATTTGGGTGTTCTCAATAGTCGGTGGTTCCCGCTGTGGTTTTCTAACCTGCAGGTGGTCGATGATAGTGAGATCGGCGAAAAAATGGCTAATGAGATTTGTTCTAAAAATTTAGCCGCTAAAAAATTTAGCCGCTTTTACACCTTTCTTACCATTAGCCGCGATATGTTAACAGAGATACCTTTTTTTCTCCTTTTGCGGAGATGTCAAAGCGTCGTCGCCCGATAGTGGTGACTACGACGGAGATGCAAAATTTCTGTCGCCCGCCGGTACCGACGGTGCCGCAAAAGCACCGTCATATGAAGATAATGGTAAAGCCCCTGCCCAGTCGTAACCAAGTTGACTCAGCCTGCTTCTAGTCGGACCTGAGTTGACCCAATTTGCGTTAAGTCATACCTGAGTCTATTCGACCTACATAAGGTCGGCACAAATTTAACCTGATTTAAAATAACGGCACCACCACCATTTGAAGCAAATCTAGAACGTCGGTGTGATTTGGAATGTTGAGCGGGCAAACAATGGTGGAACCACACCGCACCGCATCGACGCTTGGGTTGGATTTGGAGCATTGTCACTCAAAGCAGATATGGACAAACGAACCGCCGCTCGGATTTTCCACACACCAAAGCTTGGATACGCACCACCGCATAGATCTTCGAAAGTCGGTGAAGAGAAAAGCGGGCAATGAGCTCGCCTGTGAAAATCAGACTGGATTTGAAACTTGTGCAACCCTGCAAAAGTGTAGATCTCCAGATAAATTATGGGTACACGGGGTAAGAGTGTTGGAGAGTAGAATTGGGATTGGGATGGGGGTGCCTACCAGAGGTGAAGTATTCAAACAGGCTGAGAGAAGAAGAAGAAGAGGGGAAAACGTGGTGGAATAATATGAACGGGGCCAATTGCGTTTTTCAATTTTTTAAGCAGGGCTAAAATTGCCATTTCCTAAAAATCCGAACTTCACAAAGTTAAGGTTATTTTAGCACTTTCTGATTTTACAGGTTTTATTGGCACTTTCGGTCTAAAGTCAGGGTTATTATGACACTTTACTCTAATATGTATCACAAAGTCTTATTTTAGGCAGCATAAACTTTAGGCCAAAGTTTATTTTGCAATTATAAGGAGTTAAATTTGGGATGAGATTTTTGTTTAAAATATGTTGATAAATTTAGAAAGCTTATGTGCAATTATCAAACTACTATATATATCACAAATTTTTTAGAATTTTCAATTTTCTTTTCTCTTCCTCCTCCCACCGGTAACCACCTCCGGCCGACAGTTACCGCTAGATTCTACCGGATTTCCATCGAATTTCCGCAGATCCACTGGAACTGCTGCCTAAACAGCCGAATCTCACCGAGATCTTGCACTGGCATCGCGATTAAACCTCATCGGTGGAGCTAGGGTTTCAGCACCGCCAATTTTCCTCCACCGCGAGAGGCGCTGTTGTGTGAAGCTTTCGCCGGTGAGAGACATCTAAGGTGGAACTTATGTTTGATTGGCCGATTCCGACGCAACCGCTATTGAAGAATGCTTCTCCAACGCATTCGAGGCGGCGCTGCGATCAACGAGCTCGCGGAGGAGATGACAGAGGCAATTGAGGATGCAACGACGGATAATTGCAGGCGATGACGGAGCTAGGGTTTCAGTGACAGAGGCAAAGGCGACAGCAGGTCTAAGGCTTCAGCGATGGAGGAGCTGGCGAAAGCGAGGCGAATGAGAAGAAGCTCGTGCGTGCGTCATTGAAGAACAAGGTCGCACGTGCGTTATTGAAGAACAAGGCCGCACGTGCGTCATTGAAGAACAAGGTCGCGCGTGTAGACACGCGCTGGCGATGGCGGACGGAGGCGGCGTCGGTCGGCGGCGAAAGCGACGACAGACGGTTGAGCTTCTCCTTATGAGAGGTAGGGTTTAATATTGTGTATTATTTTTTCAAAGAATTGCTTAGATTTAATATTTACTTGACTGAGCTCATTGTTTAATAAACTCTCTTTTTTAAAGAGTTTTATTTTTGAGGTACTGTAATTTTTTATTGATGTTTGTAGTTTTTTCCCTCTTTTATGTTGATGTTTTTCACTATTTGGGTGAGGTTTAATTAATATGAGTTGATGTTTTGTAGTTTTTTTGGGTAATATGGATTGATATTTTTTTTTGTTTTCTCGTGTTGATATTTTTCATTTTCCAAATGAGATTTTGGTAGTAGGATTTGATGTTTGCAGTGTCTTTTTTTATGTTGATATTTTTCATTTTCCGAATGAGATTCAGGTGTCAGGAGTTGATGTTTGTAGCTTTTGAGTGATAAATGTTGATATTTGTATTTTTTTAAAGAATTTTTTATCTTTTATGATTTTCAGAGTGAATAATTTATACTCTTGAGGTACCGTAGTTTTTTTTGTTGATTTTTTAAAAAAATTCTCATGTTGACGTTTTTCTTTTTTCTGGTGAAGTTTAAGTGATAGAAATTGATGTTTTTAAGCTTTTGGGTGATATTGATTAATGTTTGTAGTTTTTTTAAAAAAAAACTTGATAATTGAAGGTTTGTTGATGTTTTAATGATTTTCAGTATGTGATTGTTGATGTTTTTATGATTTCCAGTTTATGATTTTTATAATTTTTAGTAGATGTTTTGTTAGTTGTAATCGACGTTTTTACAGATTTTTCAGAGTTTTGTTGAATTTTAAAATATTTTTTGTTATTTTTATTTTATTTTATATATTTTTTGCTGAATTTTTTTAGTTGATGTTTTATGGTTTTTCGTTGATATTCTGCTACTTTTCGTTGATGTTTTTTAATTTCCAGTTCCATGATCATATTTATTTTTTGCATTTAAAAAATATTTTATTGTTTTTTTAATTTTGTTTTGCAAGTTTCTGACGGGAAAATAATAGGAAAAAATTGGACAAATAAACTCCTATAAAAATATTAGTAATAAGTATCTGTAAAATTATTAGAGATATATCCTATAAAGAAATTTTTCTAGAGTTTAGACGATTTCACAAGATACCATTTTGATTTAATTTGATTGTTTTTATGTAATTTTTTTAAAGAAAGAAAGCTTATTTGGTGGACGGAGGAGTATACGTATTGCGATTAACAACATAAATTAGAGCAAAGAGCGCGAACAAAACACTCGTTGAATAGCCCAGGAATGGAAACGGGGAGGTTGGTAGTGGAGATGGTAGGGGGAAAGTCAACTCTCACTTCCTGCTTCTCCAAGTACCCTCTTAAATTCATCATCCCCAGAAAGGTAATCCAATTCTCCTCTTCTATAATGTGTGAGACCATTTCTTTTCTTTTTTTCATGATCGTTTGGGCAGGTGGGTTCTTCTCAAACAGATGCGGTGTGGATTTACAGCATCACATATGGTGGGGGCATTGTATCTGGAGACTCTATCAAGTGTGATATTACAGTTGGTGATGGTTGCACCGCGGTGTTGACCACTCAAGCTTCAACAAAGGTCAGTTTTTTTTATTTATTATTGAGTGGTTTTGTTTTATCTGTAGATCTGTAAATATAAAGATCATGGTTTTAGTTTTCTGGAGAATTTAGGGGCTGCTGTTTTTTCTCTATGGCTTGTTGATGATTTGGTCTGTGCTAATGGTGTTTAGGTCTACAAGTC
>JAULKM010061266.1:0-12312 GCA_032355605.1 Rubia tinctorum | reverse complement strand
TTATTTTGGGTTGACAAATTTATTTAAATTAAATATTGAAGGTAAAATTAATGAGTATGATAGAGAAAATCAAGTGGGGTCCATGAAGTGGTTTCTACCATTGTGGAGGTAAAAATGAAGTGGTTTCTTTGAGGTTGCTTTTGGTGTAGTAGAATTGAGGTTGAATATTTAATGAAAAAGCCCCACTATTTCTTTGTGGTCTCTTTTTAAAAATGAAGTGATTTCTTTGTGGTTGCTTTTGGTGAGGTGGAAGAGAGAAAATGAATATTTAATTGAAAGAAACCACAAAAGTGGTTTTACCATTGCACATGCTCTTAAGCACCTTATATGGGGGCATGTGTACACGAGCCCATAGGTGTAATACCAAGAATTTATCTATGTATAGTAAAAAAATCTGTAAGGATATTATATCCACCCATGTTTGGAATATTTACGGTGCATTACGAATTTTAAATGGAAGGATATTCTATTCTCTAGTGTATGATATGGTCATTAATGATAGTGAAATAGGGGGATAAACGGCGGTTCTAAACCATAGTTCCTGGCACCCCCATGCAACAAAGTGGTCATTCCAACATCGGTTTAATGCTTCTGAGGTTCAATGTCGGAACTGGGCTCAGAAATTAATAAAAAATAATTAAGGCTCTCAAATTTTTTCGAAATCAGAAAACATCAGATGGACTACTGACGGATACGCTAGTGTCATTAAAAATCCACGCGCCTGTCAAAGAAAGAGATCTATAGTTACTAGCCTGTTATTATAGAGTATTTAAAAGTGAACCCGTGGTAAGTCGAGGATCATCGATAGCGGAAAAGATGTTTAAAGGATAGTTTTGTGTACCAACACACAAGCGTAACCAAATGTGTGATTGTTCGTCACCAAAACGTGGGGGGGGGGGTTGTTTGAGTGAATATACATGAAGCTAATGAACATACTGTAGCATGCAAATCTAACAAAGAGCGTAACTATTATAAAAGAGACTTGGGGTGGGGGTGGGGCGTATTTGCTTCCCATTTCTAATATCAGAATTTGATCCTCAGTTCCTATTCACATAGTACAAGCATGTCCTAATATATGCTTGATCACACCTTCTGGGTATCTTGAATCATTAGTAGCATCCCCCGGACTGCCACTCCAAGAGCTACATTCCCTCAACATCTCTCACCTCCTTCGAATATAGCTAGCAGTGTTCTTTTATTCTTTCTCCCTTGCCTCCTCCACCATGTTTCGAGCACCACCAATCCCACCATACTCAGTGTCTCTTCTGTCGTCCTTACTTTCCATGTCCCATGCGTTCCAATGGTGACATTGTCAAAACTATAAAGGTCGACTCAATGTTGACTTATTTAAGCTGGCTAATAATATGTGGGAATCAATTGAGTACATTTCGTAATAATGTGGGAAAATTTTAAGGGAAAAGTTTTAATTAAAAAAATTTGCAAAAGGAGGAACAAAACCTGTAAGTTTGCTTAAATCTGGATACCAAATCTATCATTTTCTCATAATCAAAGCATAAATAGGGATGAATCTTGAAATCTAAGAAAATATTAACTAAATATGTTTAGAAAATGATCCCAAGTACTAATATAGCCTAATATATAGTAACCCATAACCAGTGGCGGAACCAAGACGTTATGTATGGGGGGCTGAATAAGAGAGGCAAAAAAAATTGAACGCTTAATACGACAATATTTAAACAAACAACGCCTGCATCTATTTTCAATCAGGTCAAGCACATAATCAGGCATCAGTAGCAACAATTTTCTGATAGTACAAATAAGTCATCAAATGCAAACTCATGAAAGAAGAACTGTTGGTTTATCAAAGAATCTTCATCCAAGAAAATAGTATGCCAGCCACATTTAAGACATCAGTTGCAATTTCTTTTGTAAAAACAACTCATAAATAGAATCTCATGAAGCAAGAAGATTAGTGTTTCATCTTATGATCCCGTAAAAGGAATTATGGTGTAGACCACTACATCTAAGACAACAACAGCAAATTTCATTCATAAACTAAAACTGGTATGGGTAAAGTCATGAAAGCATGAAAATCATTAATTGTTTCATATTAAGATCTTCTAACATAAATATTTATTAAATCACCACACCTAAGTAATCTGAATCTACAAAAATACGAAATGAACATCATAACTGCATTAATCTCATTCATGTGAATCATGTGATTGGGCTAATTATACTAGATTTAAGCCCCATCGGTCTGCTTCTTGTTTTTGCCCTTGCCTTAACAAAACGACGTCGTTTGGCTTATACCTGAACAACATTGTTTTGTTTGATGGGAAAACAAAAAAAAAAGATAAATATAACCCAGCCCAACCCTTGACATAACAAAATGACATTGTTTCACTTATACCAAAATGACATTTTTTAATGGGAAAACAAAAAAATAAAAAATCAGAAACAGCCCAGCCCTTGACTTAACAAAACGATGTCGTTTCACTTATACTAAAACGATATCATTTCACTTATACCAAAACGACGTCGTTTTGTATAATGGGAAAACAAAAAAATTAAAAAAAATTAAAAATAGCTCATCATCTTCCTCGGCCCTCCCTTGGCCGGAAAGAGGGGCTGCAACCAGGTCAAGAGGGGCAAAATTCATGGATTCCAATGGTGCCTAGTCCTAAATTTTGGTCCCCCGGATCCTAGGGGAAGCACCAGCATCCCCTCGCCCCTCTTGGTTCTTCCCTTGCTCATAACAAGAAATGGATTAAAGATGATAAACAATGTTATATAAATTATGAGAGAAAAGTACAGTTTAAAACCCAGAAGTCTACCCCCTTTGTCCAATGGATAAATGAGTGATTTTATAGGCGGGTAGAGAGAGAGAGAGGGTTATCTTTTTAAACCCTAATTAACCTGATGACACAGACCGTATCACTCGGCACAGAGTGTGCCCAAGTCTTTCACACGGACCATGTGAATTTACACAATTCGTGTCCTGGGACCCATGTCTCGAGTCTTTACTTCTGAATTACACGGACCATGTAGATTCACACGACATGTGTTGCGGGGCTGGTCCTTGAGCTTCCTTGCCTTCTGAATTACATTGATCGTATGGATTTACACAACCCATGTCATGGGGCTTGATCTCGAGCTTCCTTATCTTCTGAGTAGAGTACATGGATTGTGTAAATTCCCACGGCCCGTTTCCTAGGGCTAATCCTTGGCCTTGATGTTGTCCATGAAGGGAACGGTCTATGGTTTTCATATCCCTACCTAAAGGAGTTCTTACCACCAAAACAACAAAAAATCATGCCATATAAGAATGAGGTATACGAATCCAAAGAAAAATAAGAACATAGCTTACTCTACATGGAAGTCCCAGAAATAGGCAAAATGAGCTTCAAAATATTTCATTTTCTCTCGTTCTCCCATTTTTCCTAGGTTCTCTCACGGGTTTTCATCTCAACCTCTCTTTTCTTTCAAGTCTCACACCTCACATTTTCCCTCAATTTTAGGCCTCTCATTTTTTTATAGGTCAACCTTTCAAGTTTTCGACTTATCTGCCCCCTTCCCTTCCCCAATCTTGCCTAAGTTTCCCTTTTCGGTCTTCAAATTAACGGGTTATTTTTTGTTTCTTTTTCTATTATTGGATGCCTGGCATACCTGTGCACGCGCCACTCTCCCTGCTGCCTCCGAGACCTCCTTATCCCAAATGCCGGTCTCCCCTATCCTGACCATGATCTCCTCATGGTCCTCGTTATAGTCATTCTTCATTTGATCGGAAAACTCCCACTCCTACCTATGATCTTAGTCAAGCCCATATAGTCGATTCTCCAAGGAGATCATGCGTGACCCCACCTATCTACAATGTAGCCTAGGTCATATAAAAACTGCCAATGTAGTGGTTATCCTTCCCATAACCATTAACAGTGCAAACCAAGCTCTCCATTTGATCGTCGTACCCCCAAAGCTGATGACTCATGGTCTGCAGCATTTCGAAGATCCGTTGCTCTATGGTGGCTAGAGAAAAGAGTGACAGGTACCCAAACTAGGGGTTCTCCTAGAATTGATGGTGCGGTGATGGAAGTTGTTATTGCTAATTCTTCTCCTTGAAGTAATGATAAGGTGATGGCTACTGCTATTGAGTCTGATCCTTGGTCAGGTCAGGCTGATGAGAAAGATGATCTGGCTGTTGTAATTGTTCAGGTTGAGGATGCTCGATCTCACCAACGGTGCCCTGAAACTCTGCTGCAAACTCATCATCTAGTCGAATGAATAAGGCCTTAAATATGGTATCAGCCTCATTGGCTTTCCTCCCAGCTATGAAAGAAGCATGAATAGGGCTATCATCCTATCTTATAGCCATATAAATTGACGGTTGTCCAATCTGAGCATCTTAGCCTTGACTAAGGCGCCAAGGGTGTAGAGATAGCTGGAAGACTCGGTACCCATGTAGTCACTATCATTTTCTCAAAGTCCCAAAGCTAAATCTAGGAGTGAGATCATATATTCCACAGAGATTCATCCTGAACTCCGCATCGATGCCTTGTAGCATCTGTCCACAAAGTTCTCCATATAGTTTGGGTAGCCCTGGCCACTTGTCACGGACTAGAAAAGCAAGCAATTATTGTGACTACACTGAGTGGCTTCTCCATGACAAAAGATCGTCATGGAGGTCAACTGGGCGATGTACCTCATCTCCGGGTGAAGGATGTTTGAACATTGCTCTTCTTGTTCTTCCTCCTATTGGTAATCTAGTACCAAAAGCCCTCTAGGTAGGATTTATAAGTATCAATGTCATGGCCCCGCCCCCTATCAAAATACCTTCATCCAAATACTTAGTTACCTCCCTGTAAGTTAGGGTGTGTCTACTGTCTTCTAGATGGAAATGGATGCACTTCTCCCAGAGTTTTTTGTGCCTCTCTCAACCATGAATATGAACTCTAGTGTTCATATCCTGTAGGTGGGGGCTTTCTTCTTTCATTTAAATCTGCCATCTTCATCAAATACTGTACTGGATCATAAAGTCCAAAATCCTTTAGGTTGCTTTCCTCAAGGGTCACCAACCCATAAAAAATACTAGTCCCTTTGTCCCATTTCAAGCTGCACACTTTGACTTTCAGCAGTTGACTCAAAAAAAATTAGATCTTTAATATATTTTGTTAAGAATAAATTAAACTTGTGAAAATTTGATATTTTGAAAATATATGTTATAAAGAATCTAACAATGTATTCTACGGTAGTATTTTATATTTATATACCAATTCAATTTTAAGGTCAAAGTTAGGAAGTTTTTATTAAATGAATTGTTAAATTACAGGTTGAAATGGGAGAAAGGGAGTACCGAAGAGGAAGAACTAGCATTACTATACCACGGTGCCCTAGCAATCAACAACCCACAAACACCACACAAATAATATAATAGAACAAAATGAACCTCCCGTAACCACAAACAACCAACAGTCAACCATAAAATTCACCAACACTAACAACCACAATCCCAAAATCACAAAACAAAATGCTAAACCTTATAATCCCATCCCAAAAATATCTCACAACAATATTCAAGCATAGGCTGCAAAAAAATCCTAATATCCCAACACAAAATCTCCAAAAGATGTACGGCCAAATATTCTCCAAAAATAAAATAAAGATCAAAATAACTTAATTATAGTGTGGGAAATGCGTAGAAATTACCTCCAAAGCTTTCCCAAAATCCAATGGAGTCCAACTGTGAAAGAATATCACAAAAAAATCAAGATTTTTGAAGAAACTCAAAGTTTTTTTTTTTCATTTCACCAAATTTGGGGCAAATCTGTGTTTTTTAAAATCAAACTTTTGGTGGATTTTTTTTTGTAAGAGTTGGATGGTAAATTATTAGGATCATAGTTTTGGGAGTTTATAGTGGAGATTTGAGGTGGTTGAGAGTGAGGGGTCACAAAAATGAAGAAGAAAATGAGGGTAGTTCTGCTCCTTATTGCGGCAGCATTTTAATAGGCACTGATCTTTGGGGTAGATGGGATGTTGTCTGTTAATATGACACAGACCATGTCTCCTGGAAAGATCCGAGTTTAGAGTTCACGAGGCAAGGACTGTGTCTTTTGAGATAAACCTCTTAGGCTTTTTAGCTATTTGTCCTTCTTTTTGGCCCAAAACTTTTTCCTGCACATGCAAGGACACAAAAACTGGCTTAAATCAGTTCTACACCAAAAATTTGACAAAAAATCCTAAAAAACATCGAAAAAGAAATCAAGCCGAACAAAAAAACTTGAAAGATAGATGGCGAATCATATATTTATTGTCGACTTATTTTTAAAATCATTCAAGCTCAATTTAACCTTACCTTAGGGTCGCCAGAGTCACCATCCTTGACCCTACCCTCTCTTACCTCTTTGTGTAATGACCTCCACATTTTCCCCGGCTTAAATATAACATTAGGTGCTAATTAGCATACTTCCCCATCCCTCATTATAGTTGAGGTTTTCAGGTGATAGGGGAATTCTAATTTTATGAATGACGTGTTTTTGTTCATATGTTAGATATTCTCCAAAACGTATGTTAGAAATAATGACGGCACTAGTCGATTGCTCCCATCCCTTTCTCAAAGTTCAAAGATTATGTTAAAATTTTACGCAATATGTTGAAGAATGAATTTATCGCCATGCCCATTGAAATCTACTTCAATACCATATGCTTTGTTCATTTTCGATACAATAGTACAAGTTATTTTGTTGATTTCCAATTCAGTGCTAGGAGTTCTTTTTCAATTTATTTACACTAGTGATTATTATAGATATTGTTTTTGACCTTGTATGGTGGTACTTCAGGAAAGTATAATGATAATAATTTTGATTTGGAGACGAACATATTTCATCCTTATAAGCACCTCGTTGTATCCAAACATCACTTAAAATTCATAATTTGGGAAAATGATGCCAATTTTTGAGATATGATCCGACTTCGAATAAACCTTGGTGCAAGTTTCAAAATGAAACTGAAATACGTTTTGATTTCAGAACTTATATTTGTCTGAACCACACCAAACAAACTAATTACCCTCCTAATGTTTAATCCTCTACTGCCAAATTCATTTCTAACATCGAATCGACTGGTATAGCAAACCAAGCGACATACCAATTTTTGAAACTTGATCAAATATTGGGACTAAAAATGATGGCACTTTAGCATCGTAACATAGGACGACGATTAAAAAAGGTACCAAGGTGCATTATAGTGCCGTATTTCTTATTTCAATATGGAGGTTATAAAACTTTCGTGCACTAGGAGTCGGTGATATACATCGGTACCAGGGATGACGGTTCATAAATGCCGCCCAATGGCCTATTTAACCGACAATATTGTTGCCTCCCTTATGCACTAATTAATATTACTAAGAATTATTATTTCATTTAAATTCTTTCTAACCATGAAAGTATCAAAATCTATCATACTATTAACTTCTTAAAATTCTATGCTTCTTATATTTTAGCTAGACTTTTTATGATATTAAAATCTTGATAAGAATGCAAGGTTCACCCAGATTTTGAAACCTTTTTTATAGGCTTGTTGATAAGGAAATAAGAAATCATTTCCCTTGTACGAAAGGTTATAGATGGTAGTTACCTTATAGAATTGGTTATAGATGGTAATTTCCTAAAAGACTTAGAATTTAGATTTTGGTTTGCTGTAGCCCTATATATTGTAACCCTCATCATTGATGAGGTGTGTCATTGATGTAATATCAATGCACTTTAATAAAATTCTTTTATATTTTATCATGGTATCAGAGCCTAAAATCCTAAAACCTTAAAGAAAGTTTTCCGCTACCAATTTTCGTTGGAACCGATCGCCGCCGACCGAACACGCCGCCGCTGTCTTCACCATGTGCCGGCGTATTTCCCAATTTTCTCCGCTGATTCCACACCCGCCTGCTGCCGCAGCTTCTCCTTCAGCTGCAGTGACAGCCTGCTGTCTGATAGTGACCGAATCAGCCGGGCATGCTACTTCACGCGCCGCGCGTGCTCCACGCATTGTCGTCTTCTCCATGAGTCGTCGCGTCAATCCACCATACCACTGTTCTTCCGCGACACTGATCTGCACCGATGACTACTCTTGGTTCCAGTTCAGATGCTGCTGAACAAGCCCGCATCGCTACTGAAGCTGAGACTAATAAGTTACAGAATCTTAATTCAACTGATGTGAGTGCAGCTTTACTCAAACATTTGCAATTACAATCTGGTTCTCGAGGATCTGTACCTTTTGGTCGATCTCTGAATGATCATTACTGTCCAAGTACCTCTGAAGGCCTCGGTTTGTCAATCTGTCCCGTCATACTGAAAGGATTTGAATTTATTTTAAATGATTGGCAATTTCATAATCTTCTTCGCAAGTTGGACATTCTTGATCATCATGCTCCAACTTGGGGGAGGGTGATAAGGAAATAATAAATCCTTTCCCTTGTAGGAAAGATAATAGATGGTAGTTACCTTATAGAATTAGTTATAGATGGTAATTTTCTTAAAGACTTAGAATCATATTCCCGTTATATTTTGGTTTGTTGCAGCCCTATATATTGTAACCCTCATCATTGATGAGGTGTCGAATTGATGTGATATCAATGCCCTATATATTTTTTCACTTGTGAACATTTTGTTCCGCTCCCTCTTAGAGTACTTTCCATATGTTGGAAAAAAAGGTTAATTGTTTTTAAAAATTCTTGTGAGTCCCTATAAGTTGTCAAAAATTTTCTTGTGATCCAGGAGTAAAGATTGATAATCATTTCTTAGCATAAACAAAATGTGATTATCATCAAATGTAAAAGTTTTTTTGGAAACCTATTTTTTTTTTGAAATTCTATCAATCTAGCAGTTACCTGTTTAGGTTTTATTAGAACAAGTATGTCACTTATGTGCATTTAAACTAATTTGTGCTATCTTGGAAAATCTTATTGTGTTCCCCCTAAAATCTATGATATAGTACATGTGCGATGATCGTATTGGGGGATTTTAAAAATATTCTATGTGTATCAGGTGGTTCAAAGTTACTTGTAGGGATATGTTGTGCCCTGGTTTCGTTTTCCTACCTCCTTTGTGGTTGTCATGGACTCAACTCTTGTTCATCCTTAAATATTTTAGTTTGACAATAGAGCATTGTACTGATTGTATCTTTCTCTTCTAAGCTTGTATTCTTCTTGATAGCGAATCTTGATTCTGTCTTGTGAGCTAGATCATCAACAAACTTATCTTGGGAAGGTTTTGATGTTGTCCAATACCGTCTACCCAAATTTGAGTAGGAGTTATGTTTAGTTTTTTTCAAGCTGTGATAAATTCTCTTGGGCATTTTGGAATATTTCGGTTTCTTCACCTGCTTTCAAGTTAAGCTCTTTGTTTTCCTATGTATGATATATTTGATCACCGTCAGTCTTTTCATAAGAAATTAGTTCCCATTCCTGAACTTAGGAGTGTACTATTTTGCCTTCTTCATGTTTCAATCCAATAAATGGTGAGTGCCCAATATTCGAGCATTTAGTACCTATGCATATCTTTATAATGAATGTTACTATTTCTTTCTCCATGATTGAGCCTAGCCTAATTTGATCTAGGAAGTGGCCCGTCATGATCTATCTGAATACACAAACGTAAGGTAAATGGTCTGGTAAATTTATTGGTGTGGGGATCTGCAAAAATAAGCTCACCTAGCCTACTAACTACGTGTGAGATAGAATCAAGTATAAATAATAGGAATGAAGGAATTTAAAAGTAACCCATGTCGTTACTAAGGGAGGTTATTCAATAACATAAAAAATCGTGTCCATTTAAATACCTTCATCATTTGGCCTCCTATGTTTTAGTTTGTTTTGATTCAATAGCTTCAGATATCCTCTTCTGGGTCATATTCGATAAATATGCGACGCTTGTCCAATGCACTAATTGTGGCTTCACCTTTCAACCCAATATTTTTTAACTGACAGTGAATGATTTCAAGGGTTGATCTACCTTTGGCAAAGTTTCCAATTAGATTTTTCTTGGCGGGCACTAAAAGCTGTCGATTTCGTTATCATCGAAAAGAACTTCAATTTCCAATTTGTATCCTATAAGAGGGTTTAAGTTATAATTTTTGGGGATTTGGGCATATGTGCACGAGTGGGTGGACTTATGCCATGAGACAGAATGATCTCCAATGAAGTTTGGTGCTTCTGGGAGAAGATCTGGTAAACCTACAGAGAAAGAGATCTGGTGTGGCACATTGTTTACAGATAGGTATATTTCGAAAAGAAATGAGAGAGGGCAGAGAGAGAGAGAGAGAGAGAGCTAGTGAGTGAGTGATAAACAGTTGATCATTTGCGAAATCAAAAAGAGGGGGATTATAAATGACTTTTCAAGAAATATAAATTGAATTACCCATCCTTTCAAAATAAACTAACTTTTCTTTTGATACAACTCCACTAAACAGAGTCTTTATCAACTTATTCGAGTTTTTTTACACTAATTTGTGTTAACTAATACTAAATTAAGGATGTGAACATTTTGTTTTGTTTTGTTTTGTTTGTTATCATTATTTTAAAGTAAGACTGTGATAATACTGATTTAAAGTATGCAAAGTCACAAATATCATTGTATTTTGATTAAGTACATACATATGAGATTTTTTCCCCACCCTTATTAATGTTTTTAGATCCTCCCCTACTCCTCGATAGAAAAAAAAAACTTCTCATTGTAATAGTATGAGCAGGAATTTGTAAATACTGAATTTATTTTAAAGTTTATCTATAGTGTCCCACTTTCTTTCATCTTCCACATTCCTTTTGTTTTTAGAATCATTCTTTTGAAAAACGCTCTCTGCATAAGTTATAGAAAGATCAAGATTTAAAACGTAAATTAGAAGAAATCAAGATTAAATTTTTGGGTTGCATTAATGGGGTCATAAACTTATAACTACGGCAAGTTGCATAATAAATTTTTAATATTACAACTAAAATATTTTAGTTTTTATAATTTTAATTCAACTCATCTTTCCATATATCTATGAAAAAATCATGATTTTTCACAAAACATTGCCTCGTTATCAATTCTTTTGTATGAATATTTTTAGAAATTATGGGGTGAAGTGTGTGTGGAATGTCGCTTATTCCTCACTTCATATACGCGACCTTGTTGTCCTGTTGGTATTATCAGACCCAAAGTTGATATCGAGTCAAACTATCAACTATGGTTCGGATGTAATATTTTGTATATTTAATGATAATTTGTTTGTATATTGAATGATATTTCTGCCATAAAACTTGAAGTAGGAAACAAAAGTTTGTTTCTCATGGGTTTGAAGGAAAATTTGTTCTTAATCATATTAATAAAACTAACTCCATTTCACTACTATAGATCTTTGCAAAAATTACATTGTGATACAAATGTAATATCATAAAATAAACTATTTTCATAGAAAAGTGTTAACAACATGACTTTTCAAGAAATTATCTTCGCAGATAACATATATCATTCATATTCTCATAAATAGTTCATTGTCTTTTTAAAAGCTATGGTATAGCACCTTTAATCAATAATTTTTTAACAAATAGAAAATTAATAAAAATTAAATCACTTGAGGATATCAATTTCATTATTAAATTTAGGAAATATATATATAATATGTGTGTGTTACAGTACTCGAACACATGCTTGACAATTGCATCATATCACACATTATTTATTTGGATTTGACCACTAAATAAAATAATAAGATGAGTTAATTCAGAATTCTTTTGTCGAATGCAATTAACAACGTGGACCGTATACTACCAAACACAGATCATATATTGCCAATTAAACATGCAGGCCTTTTTTACATGCGGCAAAATCAATAACATTCGCTCATTTATAAATTAATAAAATTATAGTAATACGGGCTTATGAGTTGAGTTTGAATTGTAACCGAAGAAAAAGTTAAATGTGAAAGTAAATCAGTTAATTGTCCAAATTGGACGGTGCTTAATAAAAACCTAACTGACATTTCTCATTCAAAGATATGATAACACTATTTTAATTCAGTAATCTTTTATCGCAATATCCAAATAAAAGTTTTTAGAAATCTTATTTCCCTTTCCATTATGGTGAAGAAAACGGTGGAACATGAAGCTTCAATGGCTTCTAATTATTTTTCTATGATTTCCGATCAGATTCCGATAGCCTTCCCATCCTTACCTGATATTTTCGACCTCCCACCACTCCCATCCTTACCCGATGTGCTTCCACCACCACCACCTCCCACATCTCTTCTGTTGGGAATTGATTAAATCTAATTTAGTGGAATATCAATAACCATATTCAAGATCTCATGCATGTATTCAATCTG
>JAULKM010061249.1:0-12313 GCA_032355605.1 Rubia tinctorum | reverse complement strand
ATACCCCCGGGGAGGGAAACCTAGATACTCTTGGGGTAACGATGAGTGCATATCCACGTGGGTGTGTGCATATAGGTTTCCGTTGTTAATGTTATGATCGACCATGCACTAGTAAGCCGACGAGTTGGTCCAAAGGGTTACTAGTAGAGATAGCTAAAGTAGCAAGCTAGGATTATTTTTTTTGATCATAGAGCCATTGATAAGTGCCTACTTCCTTTCCCTTTGTAGGCCTAGGGGTAGAGCGTTTGTAGTGTTCCACCCGAGACTTAATCGCATGGGGGAGAATCATATTTGCACAATGAGCCATTATCGTTGTAGCACTCTCCTAGTTGGAGAGGCAAGTCCGATGGAAGATTTTATGCGCGCACCCTTATGTGATCGATAAGGAGAAATTTTGACCATCGTCCGCAGTACGTGTCACAAACACTAGAATAGGTTCATAGTTCTTGTATGGGATGAAATCAAGGATTGAAATGACATTAATCATGTTACGTAAATACTCCCCATGTGCTAGTTTATATAGTTTATTATCATGATCAATGTCATGCTAGTAGTTTTAGTTATAAGCCCCCAAAATGCTTGTTTTACTAACACTAATTATTCCTAACACGTGGTTGGATTTACAACCCGATCACGGTTGTGTTTAGTTGATTATTATATTCCTATCATCTAAGTGGATGACCCCGATACTTGCCACTATCTACTAATCTTGGTAGTATAGTAGTAAGAATGGGAGAAACAATACAAATCTCTATCTTTGATCCCCGATTCTCTGCTTAGTAGATCTCCCGTGAAAATATTTTTTATTCATTATTGCTTAATCCCGCAGGTCATGAGCTTTCTTCATTGTTTTTTATTTATTCATTGTTGCTTAATCCCGTGGGTCACGAGCTTTCTTCATTGTTGCTTAATCCTGAAGGTTAATTAAGTATCACTACCATCACTTTGTGAACTAATCTGCAGACTAGTCAGAGTCATAAATCTCAATAATTGAGCATTCCCAAGGGCTATTGGTTCAATTTTCGTGCAGCTATACCAGGGTTTGTGAAATCTCTCGTTTAGTAAAAGATCTAAAATTTTGCAATCCAGAGTCTTCACAAGGAGATTCATATCAAAGGTTCAAAATTCAAAATTAGGCCATGGTCCAAAAAATCCTACGCAAAAAATCCAGAGAACTTGAGGTCCGAGGATGACCCATTCTGTCCCAATCCGTATCGAACCGAACCACGCTCATGTAGGTTGATTCGAGGTCTCCCACAACACTTGTTCATATCGCTAGTTTTTTTATCATAGCCTTTATACTAGAAATATTACTCTCCTATTTCCAATTTGGTATTTCCAATATCCCTCAAAACCTAAAATGTTACTCTTCAAGTAATCTCTTTTGAGCCCTCATTCACCATTTAAACGGAACCCAAATTTAACATGTCAGTATAATGCAATATAATACTAGCAAAGATGAAACCAACGGCCCCTTATTCTGGCACAAACAGTGGTTGGATCTCACCAGAATCTAGCCAATTTTTTTGGTTCCAACAATTTCTCACATGAATATAAATGACTCCTATTACACATGTGAGTTCTAGACAAATGAACTTTTGAGAGTAATATCGAAGAATCATTATATTTGGAGAGGTTGAATTTCTCATCCGTGGACCATCCACAGTGAATGGTTATCAAATTTATTCGATTAGGTAGTGAACATGATTTTTTTGAACCAATGGGATTTTTTTTGTAAAACTAGACAATAACTATCTCACAGTTTCATCTTCTCACAAAACTCAGTTCTCTGATTGTGTTCATTTTGGCCTCAAACATTTATGGTTATTCATGAGTGAACTTGATTAAGTTATTCTCTCTTTATTCTCCTAGAAACGGCCCCATTTTATACCTTAACTTGCATAGGCAGCACTGTTTTTTGTCATCATAGGAACTATGAAGAGATTGAAATCTAAAAGTGCTTTTATTGATTCAATTTGATTTTGTCTTCCCCTTGAACCTATTTCTTGGGATCTCCAATCACTTAGGTAGGGTAACCATAAAGCATTCTCTATAGTCATAGGCTTTAAACCCATTCATCTAGATGACTTAACAATTTGATCTCGTGACAGACCTTTAGTAAATAGATCCACTTGGTTGTCAGCCAATTTGATGTAATCTATCAAGATTACACCTTTTGAGATCAACATTCTTATAGTTTTGTGTCATCTTCTTATGTGAAGAGATTTACTATTGTATATGGAACTCAGTGGTTGGAGTATAGCTGATTGACTATTACAATGTACAACTAATGCTGGCACTGGTTTTTCCCATAGTGGAATATCCTCCATAAAGTTCCGAAACCATTCTAATTGTTCAGGTTCATTATCTAAAGCAATGAGCTCATATTCCATTGTGGATCTGGCCAACAATGTTTGTTTCGAGGATTTCCATGACATAGCTACACCACCAAGCGTAAATACATACTCAATTATTGATTTTGACTTTTTTTAAATTTGATATCCAGTCAACATTGCTATAACCTTCCGGAACGGCTGGATATCTTCCAAGTGCAACCCATAACTTTGAGTATGTCTCAAATGACTCAATACTATAGTTATCCTTTTCTAGTGACAATGTCCTGGATTGCTTGTATAACGACTTAATACGTTAACATCGTGTGCTAAATCAGCTCTTGTACAATTTTTTAGATACATAAGATTCCTGATCACTCATGCGTATTCCAATTGTAATATTCCATTACCCGAGTTTTTCTTCATCTTGAGACAAGGGTCCATATGACTTTTAGCTATCCCACTTGAATAGTTTTTGAATCTCTCAAGTACTTTCTCGGTGTAATGTTCTTGCTAGAAGACAATTCCTTCAGAATGTCTAAAGATTTTGATCCCTAAGATAACATCTGCTAGTCCCAAGTCTTTCATGTCAAACTTTCCATTAAGAAAGTTCTTGGTTTGTTTGATCATATCTTTATTTCTAACTATGATGAGCATGTCATCCACATATAGGCAAAAAAAAGTATCCATTCGGAGTATCTTTGACATAGATGCACTTTTCACATTCATTTATTTTGAAACCATTTGACACCATTACATTGTAAAAATTTTTGTGCCACTGTTTAGGTGTTTGTTTAACCCATATAGGGATTTCACACATCTACACAATTTGTGTTCCTGTCCGGGGATGACATAAACTTCAAGTTATTTCATATAAATTTCTTCTTCGAGCTCGACATTCAGAAAAGCTATTTTTACATCCATTTGATGTATTTCTAGATTGCGTATAGCCGTGGATCCTATTAGCATTCTAATTGAAATTATTCTTGTTATTGAAGAATAGGTGTCAAAGAATTCCGAACCTTCTTTTTTCCTAAATCCTCGCACCACAAGCCTAGTCTTGTACTTCCTTATTTAGCCATCTATTTTGAATTTTCTTTAGAAAATCCACTTGCTCCCAAGATCTTTTGAACTCAATGGAAAATCAGTTAACTCCCATGTATGGTTTTGCATAATGAAGTCAATTTTGTTCACCATTTCCTTCCACGAAGGTGTATCCGGTGTAGACACAACTTCCTTAAATGTTTCTAATAGATAAGCCATTTCAAAATCAAGACCAAATTATTTATCCTTTCTAGTTCTCTTTCTACGTCTAGGTTCATTATTTCCCAATCCAGTTCGTTGACTAGAAGTACTTGCTTCTCCTTTTTCACGAGTCTGTTTATGACTTACTTTGTTTTGACATGGGAACACACTTTCGAAGAAGGATGAATTCCTTGACTCCGTTACTGTATTTTCATGTATATCTAGTATATCAGACTTGTACACCAAGAATCGATAAGCACTGTATTTTGTGCATACCAGATGAAAATACAATCAACGATTTTAGGTCCAATTATGACCTTTTTAGGCGGTGGAACTGCCACTTTTGCTAGGCATCCCCACACTTTGAGGTATTGCACGAAGGTACATTACCTTTCCATAACTCATAAGGAGTCTTTCCCTCCACCTTATGTGGTATCTTGTTGAGAATGTCATTAGAGGTTAGTAAAGCCTTGTCTCTTTCATATAAAAGAAGTTTACCTACATAGGTTTAACGATCTTTCCAAACACCCTTTCATATATAAAAAATATTGTTGGAAGGTGTTGCAATTTTTACATGGTTTCCGAATGACATATTCGACAACTTCATCAAGGAATGCGTTGAGAACAAAAAATTCAGAAGCAATGTACAGGAAGGGAGTGGTGAGTTTGCATGTGTTAGATTTAGTGCATGGATACTTTTTGGTAACTTATTCCTTTATTTTATCTATTTCCAGTTAGAATTTCTTAGGGATGAATGTCCAACGTCAACTCATGGCTTTTAAATGCTAGGAAAAGCTGATAGTTTAGGGCATCTAGGAGCTTATTACAAGTTACAAGTGTTTAAAATATTTTTGGAAGGTGAACATACACTTTCAAGATGGTCTAGTTTTAAGTAACTGGAGAATTAAAAAATCTATCCCCTGAAGATCACTGATTGTCAGCAAGGGTGGCTCAGAAATGTCAAGGGAATTGGATTTTGAATAAAGTTCTATGTAATCGTCCTCTTCCAATCTTTTGTACTACTGAAAATCACCATATTCGAAGAATCGGTTGGGATAACGTATTTGAGTGCATTGTTTATCCTATTCGTCAATGCGAAATAGAAATCAGTCCATTGTGTGATTATTTAAATCTTCCCAAGTAGCATCCTATTTTTAATGTTGTAATCATGTAGGCATTTAGGAAAAAACTATGTCTATGTCAGTTTGTTTCTAATTATGTGGATGTTTATATCATCTAATTTGAGTGAAAAAATGGTGGTATATTTGAGGGTCCAATATTTCTGGTGAAGACTTTGATATCAGAAGTATAATATTCTATCGTGTTTGATCACGTCTGCCAAATTTTCTGATTCAAAAGTACTAAAGAATCCAACATTTGTTTGAAAGAAATTATTCCATTCATAACAGATTTCAATCCAAAAGACTTGTCGAGTTCTAAAGTTTTGGACTCCGACATGTTTCCGATTTCTTAATTTAAATCGGAAACAGTTCAACTATCGAAATTACAATAGGTTATGTTTATATAGAGTGATTATTTCTACACTACCTTCATACCAAAAACACCTCCTATATAAGACAAGTATAACGTACTTTTAATCGACGGTGGATGAACAAACGTCTCACCTAATACTGAAGCCAAGGAGGCTAATTATTTGGTCACGTGCGTAATCCCAATTTTGGAAGTTGACTAGGAAAATAAGGTAAATGAACCTTTTGTCGACAAAATATAGCAGATGGATACAAATTGATTCATAAGTTCAGTTGTGTACGAGAGAAGATCTTGAGAGAAACGAATAACATTGTTTGGAGTATATGTTTCACATTAATTTTTTTATAAGACATGATTCTATACAAGACGACATTATTAATAATTTAGAAGTAAAAATGCCAATTGTATGTCCCTACTTGTGATACTTGATCATGTATTTCCCCAAGCCTTGTCGCCCTGACAATCTTTTTAGTATCTTGAGCCGTCTTCCTCAAATGTATTATCTTGTTGACATTCTCTTTCATTTTTTTGTACATGTCCACCATGAAATGCTAATTGTATGTCCCTACTTGTGATCCTTACTCATGTTTTTCCTCATGCCTGGTTGCCCTGAAAATCTTCTTGGTATCTTGAGTTGTTTTCCTCAAATGTATTATCTTGTTGACATTCTCTTTCATTTTTTTCTTGACCACTAGGAAAGAGGTGTCTTCCTCTTCACCTACAATTTTGAGCTTCAAATTAGAACAACAATACGTATGGAAAATTTCAACAATGGATATAATGAAAAATTAACCACCTTTATCTGTGCGCCTTCTCTTGCTATTTCTTTTACAAACCCTGTGCGTCCATATCCCGTCGATGAGTTTCCAGTTATTATTCTCAAAGAACTCCTGGTCGTACAATTTAGGAGGCACAACCTAGCTCCTATATATCAATGTGTTATCTGACTTTGGGAAATTTGCAAATGAGGGACTCGTAAGGTAGCTTCTTACTTCTTCGAATGCACAGCGGTTGCCAACATGTGTTGCACAATGGTATAGACGAGATTAATCTTCACCTTTCCAATTAAATAGTAGAACAACATAATATTGATGACTATAGGCTCAACACCTACTGGCATAAAACTCCGTTATACCATCTCGTATACATTCTCAGCTCTATTGGCAAATACTTTAACTTATAACTCTCGTTGGAGTCTATCATTAACCATAGTAGAGAATGACCCTCCATCTACCAGCACCATGTTGGCATAAAATTGACACACTTTGTGAAAGTGAGCTATATTCTTGATGGCAAGGATAGTGGAACAACTTCAGAATTCAAATAGTTATGCAATGTTACACAACTGTAGTATTGTGGCGTCATTTAGCTTAAGGTCATATGAATCTTGTAACTTGGGATTTTTTCGAAAATCATTGTACTTTTGGGAGGTTGCAAAAGATATGAACTTCTTAGTGTCAAAAGTTATAGGTGATTTTTTTGTCTGTGCAGTTTGCTTCTTTCGTCTAGTAATTCTAATATGGCCAACAGAGGTCGATGTCATGCTGTTAGTATATTGATGTAAGAGGTTTCCTTGATTAAGGTCGCTAGGAATTTTGAAATAATTGAAGGAAATTTGTTTGCCCCAGATATATCAAGAGTTTATTAACCACAGTTAATTCCAAAATTTCAAGGTTCGTAAGAAGGTTATTTCAAAATCCAGGATCTATTCCGAATCAGAGATTGATTTCGTAGATGTAACTAACAAAGTTTGTAATGTAAATGACATTTGTTTCGAAACAATTAACACGTTGTAGTGGAACTTTAGAAGGTGGTTCAACTTCCTTGTAATAAAGTGACTTTATCTATTACAACAAATATTTCCTCTCTCCCGTAAAATCTTAAAAAATGCACTACTTCGTCTTCTCCAAAACCCTTATTTTCTTGCGTGTTCCAAAAATCATCATAGTCCCCCATCCACCAACACAAGATGGCGACATCCGCCCACTTCCCCACTGTATTTTCTCAACAACCTCACCACCGTATTCCTCAACCACTTTCAAACCCTCGTACAACCACCCACGCATCATCTCCACCACACATCACAATCCCATCTCCACCGTTGCCTTGGAATTCTCACTGTATGATATCTCCCTTTGTGTTGCACTCATTATTCGGAGCAATAGGGGCCTGTTCATCGAGCCATGGAAAGGGCGGTTGAAGGTGGATGGAAGAGCTAAGGATGAGATTGACTCTTTGTCAATCTGCAGGCCACCTTGGAAATATTTGGGTTAGACAAGACAAAGGTAGTTGGAGTCGTTATTTTTGTTTTTTTAATGTGTAGTTATGGATTGTTGATTAGTAATAATGGTTGTTTTATTATTTGATTAATAAGATGTACAACACAAAAATATGTTTCTTTTGTCATTTCCTTTAAGTTTATACTTATTAAATCTTTCTTTGTAGACATTAGGTTGATGTTGAATCACCGTTCTCTGGCAACATCGGTAATGGTTGAGATGATAACCTTTGGGAATCGGCAAGAAGTGAAGCATGTGAAGTGGATGGCTGGGAGACTGCTTCGAACAGGTTATCTCTTTATTTATTTTAATTTATATCATTCGATATGATCTGGGTTAATAGAGCGTTTTGTATAATTTTGATATTTTCTTTGCGGTATAAAAGTTGTTGGAGAAGTTTATATTCTTCCATCCACCGTCGGGAGAACACGGTGCATAAAGTAATGACGTGGAGTACGGGAAGAGTTATTATATTTTTTCTTAGCCAATTATGGCTTTAGTAACACATACCTCCAATTACTATATATGAGTTTAATTAGACATACCTCCCAAAATATGTAGTAGTTTAAATTCATGAATTTCAACTCAACCAACCCTTTAAACCTAGTTCAAGTTAAGATATCGCAAACCAACCCTTGGTAACATAAGTGATATAAAAATCTCCTAAGTACTTTAACATTTAATTTACATTTTTAAAACTTTTTAATACATTAAAACTTGCTATATATATATATATATATTCAAATTTAGTCACATTTCCTTTATCTACATTAATACCTTGAAGTTTAGTATGTTTTTAAGTTCAAATGCAGTTCATGTTTACATTCAAGTTTATTTTATTTTTCTCATTTTTTCTTACAATTAGTTTTGTCTTACAATTTTTGTATTAGTTTTATAAATAACTAAACTGTGTTGTTCGTTGTGGAAATGACATGCATTTAATAATATATTTCTTTTACTGTTATCCGTTTTTTCGACCTCTGTGCTGATATCGTATCTTATCTCGCTATGTTAGCATTTATAGAGTCGACTGCCTTTTCGATTTTAGAATATTATAAATTTATCAGTAAAGAAACACAACAAACACAACGCCTAATCAAATTCTGACTTCGCAACCCATCCTAACTCCGATCAGTGATCCGAAATTGCAAAATCTTCCAAATCCAATGAGTGGTTGGGACCGAATTTGTTTACAAAATTGGAAATCTATTATGTTGATATCTAATACATCTGGATGAGCTAGCATGCCCAGTCCGAGCACAAATTTCCAGTACAAGAGGTATTTTACTACGATTTCTTCTTTTTTCGATATTGGAAACATTAGAAGGCAGTTAAAATAATTAATACTACAACGATTAAAATGCCGTGCAACACAATTCCTTACGATAGTTTTACATCTTTGTGCGACGAAATGGTTGGAACAATGGCGGTGCCAGACACAACGGCTTAAAAACACCTTCCATGTAGTCCTTTCACCGCATTTAATTGCCCTATCCTGCACTAGTGATAAGAAATGCTTGAATTGAAAATACAAAAAATATTGTATATAAAAAAGTAAAATATTTAAGTTAAAAATATAGTATTTAAATAAAAAGTACAGTGTTTAGACAAAATTTTGTTTTATACTGTCTAACCGTTAGATGAGTCATTTATAATTAATATAATTAATGGTGTGATTTGATGTTTGTATCCATCTATTGTAATGAAATTTCATAATTTTGAAAACCTTTTTAAAATGTATATCGATATATAAATAATTATAATCCGACTTTAAAAGTTATAGGAACGAGAATTGTCATTATTGATCTAACCACAGTTTAACTGGAGAGACTTTCCAATGCTTAAGTAAAAATACATTACAATAATTAATTTTAAATTATAATGATTTCTCCATAATTCTAAAAAATATTGTTGTTCGGAAGAACTTTTCCAATAAATGACATATATTCGACATACTCGTAGAAACTTTTCCAATAAATGACATATATTCGACATACACTATATTTCTACAACGATCAAGCCTCTTATAATTTTTTCTCATAATTACAACAATTAATCAAATTCCCTCTGGTTCTCTAATAATGACCCACTTTCCTTTTTGGGATGATTTTTTAACATTGACTCTATCCTTTTTTGACGAATTCTAGATTGTTTTCATCCATTGAATTTACGTTTTACTCTTTTAGTGCATCCTCCACCACTAATCCAACATTTTCTAAATCAAAGTGTCAAAAGTAAGTGAGTTAGTGTTAGTGAACCGGAGTGAGTAAGATCTACTTTGCCACCGACACTAAATGGGCAGCAAGACAGATTACTATACTCACCAACTCAATCATAAAAGCATTTGAAGTCATTTCCAAGAAACCTGCCTTGAGGTTACAAACTCACTTCTTACATCAATCATTTGGCAACCAAACCTAAACTTCATTTCCAATTAAGACAAAGAAAACAATCCACATTCAAATAGCTAGCTTGTTATACTACTAGTATATATGACAATAATTCCCAAACAAGACATGCATCACACACAACAAGCTTCATACTTATCAAGAAGGGATGTTTATCTTCTACACTGGTTCTGGAGCCACCGCCTTAACCTCATGGCCTTCCGTTTTGCCAGCCATTGCCTTGTTTCCTCTCAGACTTTCAGGCCAGCTGGCACGTGCGATGCTCCCGAGAAGCGCCTCAGCGCATCTACCTCTACAAATCCTTCCAATGAAGCACGAAACGATAGCGAGGATTGTCAGGATTAAGATGACTACGAGGAATGGCTCTATCGGACCAAAAGAATTGGGCACTGCGTCTTGTGATTGCAGCTGCTGTTGATATGGAAATGCTGCTGATGGTGATGGTGGTGAGGAAGTTGTGTCCATTTTGTACCATTAATTCTGGATGAACTTGTAAGTGATGAAATTGCATTGATCAATTCAATCTTTCAAATGACTATATATATTTGAGGAAGTTGTGGTACCTTGAAGGATGCTGAAAAGGTACTATAAAAGCACGTTGTGATCAGATGGGTTTTTGACTCCTGAAGTGGATTACATGCATGTAAAGGCGAGGCTGCTGAGTTGATGTCTTCTTAATGTTTAAGGTACTGAAACTTTGTGCCTCAATTGAGATCTTAGATGACGATGACGATGACGAGGATGAGGATGAGGCTTTAAAAAGTAGAATCTCTCTTTTCTAAATTTATAGAATAATTATCGTACTTTTAAATTTAAATATTGCATATATTATAAGTTATATCTGTAATAAAACGTAGTTGAATGTAATATAAGTATCATAAAAATATAATTTTTTAAACAAACAAATATATATTGTTTGAACTAAAAAATAAATTTAAAAGAGAAAGTGTTATTTTAGACCGACTAACGGTTAGTCCAATCATAATAAATCTCAATTCGACAACTTTTATGGTTAAATTGTAATTATTTATGTATTACGATACATTTTAAAAGTTTTTTAGAATTGTATATAGGAACCTTGTTGCAAAATAAAAACAACCACCAAATCACCCATTAGTTATATCAATTATAAATAGTCCCATCTAACTATTAGTCGGTATAAAACAAAACTTTGTGAATTTAAAAATATATTGTCTGAACTAAAAGAAAATTATCATTTTATAAGTCCACTCTTCGAATTATTCCCGGTTCCAAGTGAACCTCCCATGTGGTCATTGCTTCTTTTTCTTGGTTTTCTTTGGGATGACTCGGAAAGGTTAACCACTGCTCAACATATAATCCTTTTGTTTGTTTAAAATAGAAACACATTTTAATATTTAAAGTATAACACACTATTCTATTAGTACTAAAAAAATGACCAATTACACTTAATCATTTTATTTTGAGAAAATATAAAAACTGACCATGTTATTTTCTTAAAGTGGCAATTTAATCCTGCAAAAATCTGAAAATACGATTCGAACCCTAATTTTTGAACAATTATGTCGATAATGTCCAAGAAAAAGAACTTACGCTGAAAAGTCCTGACAAATGGCGATTCAGATGAGATTCTGTATTTCAAAATTCCATTTCAGTTGTAGCTGTAACCAATTTGGTATTAAGAATATGGTAAAAAGAAATAATAATAAAAGAGCTCCAGTATAAATTTCTTCATTAGTGCGCCCGACTCTATACCACCATTGATAAACACATGAATAGGTGATATTAACTGGGCCAAGATCACCTTTTGAGTAAAAACTTTTACAGCCGGTTGACCAAAACGAGGATCCCATATTGCATGCGCAATAGATCTTACTAGTAAAGGGTCATATACCCACGATTCAAAATTTCCTTGCAAAGGTACATGAAACAGATTTTAGGAAGTAAAAAAAAAAGTTACCGCTAATTTACCAAAGTTATAAGCAAAAATATTATGATAAAGACGTTCCTGAGTAATATCATTATGACTCTCGAAGTCATGTGAGGTAGCAATACCAAACCAAATACAACAGTAGTACTAAAATTGTACTATTCAGACATTGACTGAACAAATTCAGGCATTGACCTAATTTGAAAAGACAAAAAAAACTCTAGGGCTTAAAACTACCTTTTTTCTACCCCTTACTGATGTGACCCGTGGTTTGATTAGAAAAAATAGGATTCAGCTACTCTGCCACCGCCACCGCTACTATGCCACCGCTGTTTCATCGCCGCCACCACCATCGTTACTCCGTAGTCACCACCACTGCTCAGCCTCCCACCGTTCAATTCCTCCCATCGCCGATTCACCACACCACTCGTCCACCCTCGCCAACGACCCCTAGATCCGCCACACCCTTCCATCCTCGGCACCAACCCCGAAATCCACCACCACCTTTCTTCCCCCACTACAGATTCACCCCACCACCCTACCACCACCCTTTCACCCCACCGCTAATTAACCACACCACACTTCTGCCCCCACCACCCTCCCACCGCCAATTCTCCACACCACTATTCCGCCCCCACCACGCTTCCA
>JAULKM010061238.1:0-12313 GCA_032355605.1 Rubia tinctorum | reverse complement strand
AAGGAGAGGTATATACAATGATGGTGGACCAGTGGTGGTGTGAGGAAAGATCTAATGGTGGCGCAAATTATGAGATGATGGTAAGCTTGGTGGTGAGGTGATTGTAGTGGTGGTGAGGCAGTGGTGGGTGGTAGTGGTGGGTGGCTGTGGTGGGTGGCGGTGGTGGGTGGCGGTGATGAGGCAGTGGTGGGTGGCGGTGATGAGGCAGTGGGAGGCGACGAAATTTATGAAAAAAATGATGGGGAAAACGAAAAGGATGAGGGCCACCACTAGGGTTTTGTTGGAGTGAGGCTTCACTTGTGTATTTTACTCTTGAAGACTATCAATAGCCTTTTATAGTAGTTTATTAGGATTTGTAAAATCTGGGCTTCATACTTATTTCAAATGGCCCAAATTTTCTTTTATTTTAAATTCTCTATTCAGAATTTATTACCATTATATTAATATATATATATATATATGTGTGTGTGTGTGTGTGTGTGTAATATTTATTAATTTACAATTCGGTATTTGGGTCGTTTTTGGATTGAGTTTCAATAACCAAACCCAAACCAAAAACCATATTCAAAATTCAATCTTTTCAATTATCAAAAAACCATATTTTTAATTCGGGTTGGGTTATCCAAAGTTGGATAATTCGGTTTTTGGTTCGGTTTTTTGTTTTTGGTATTTTTGCCCAACCCTATATGGAGCTCTATGAGGAGTTAGCCGAGGACTCGATGACCTTTAGTTCGAGGTTCAATTTGAGAAGGAAAAATCCCAACAAAACAAGTGCTCCCTCCAACAATGGAAAGCTCGAGGACCAAGTCTCGACACTCACCTCCATGGTTAAGGCTTTGACAACAAAGTCTGGAAACACACCACGTGTTAAATCTTGCGAGATTTTTTCTTCACCGCACGCTACGGATGCATGCCTGAGTTTGCAAGAAGATTATGTGGCAGAGATGAATGTTGTTGGTTTTTAAGGAGGCCAAGGATATCAAGGTTACCAAGGCAGTCCAGGCTTCCAAAATTGGCCTTACAATTCGGGTAATTGAGATCACCCGAATCTCTGGTACGAAAATGCTCAAGGAAGGTAAAATGCACAAAATATCACTCTCAACAACAACAATATCGGCCTCCACAAAACAATTTGCCAAGGCTCCAAGACAAGCCATATGATCAAGGCAAGAGTTCAGTCTTGTCAAAAGATGAAGTGATGCAAGTCATTGGGAGATTGAGCTTATGTGCGGAGAAGCCCGAGAGGTTTCAAGAGAAGACCGAATCAAGCATCAAGAACTTGGAGAATCAAGTGATTGAAATGGCTCAAATCTTAAATCAGATGGAGATAAGAGAAAAGGGAAAACTTCCCTCCCAACTGGGGATTAACCCTAGACAAAATGTGAGTGTCATCTCATTGATGAGTGGTAATGAGGCGAAGGGGCCCCAAGGATAAAGTGTTGTTGATCGGGTACTTGAGAAAGATGAATATTTTGAGACGGAGGCAAAAAAATTTCCCAAGGAGAAGGTAAGCAAGAGGAAGGAAATTGAAGAGGAGACCATTATGCCAAGGTCGGAATCAAACCCCGAAACCTCTTCCTCTCCTCAGAAGAAAGGTAAAGTGGCAGAGATCCCTATCTATATGTCGAAACCACTATTTCCAGATGTATTGAAGGATAGGATAATGAAGTAGGACAACAAAGACATCTACGAAGTCTTTGTAGATGTGAGGTAACATTTCACTCTTAAATGCTATAAATCAAATTACAAGGTATGCTAAATTTCTTAAGGAATTACGTGTCGTCAATAGGAAACAAAAAATGAAGAGTAAGAACAAGAGTGGAAAGAGTGAGTATGTCTCCGCCATGTTTGATGATAAATTACCTCCTAAATGTGATGATCCGGGATTATTTACAATCTCTTGTGTGATAGGAGGAAAATGTGTTAAAAAGACATTCTAGATTTAGGTGCTTAAATTAATGTGATACCATATTCTTTATATGAGAGTCTAAATATAGAGATTTTGCACAAAACATGGGCCGTTATCCAACTAGGCAATCACTCTAGCAAATACCTAAAAGGTTTCATGAAGGATGTGTTGGTGAAAGTGACCTCTTTGGTATTCCTCACTGTTTTTTATATCCTTGATATGGAGAGTGAAACTCATGCCAAACCTATTTTATTAGGTTCGAGGACAATAATCGATGTACATAAAGGAACCCTAAAAATTGAATTTAATGGGAGGAAAGTAGAATTTGACACTAATAATTATATTGATCATCCTAGCATATACCACTCTTGTCAAGCTATTGATGTTGTTAATGATGTAGAGCAAGGGGTTCTTGAGCCCAATGATGGTATTTCCTTGAATGTTGCCTTAGATAATGCTTCAAATGATGCTTCTATTGCAAATGTTGTTAGTACTAACTTGAAGGAGAGCAACGATGAGGAAGACTTTTTTGGGGGAACAACATCCAACACCCCTCGTGTGTCCATGAGAAAACCAACAAGAGTGGATTTTGCCTCCTTCTCATGTGAAGACTTCGGTGATAGAGTGCAAACAACCACCGGAAGTTCTTAAATGCTTATCACATAGAGAAAGAGAAAAATCCCCGATTGCTCATTCAATTGATATTACAGTGGATCAAAAAGGGGAGTTGTTGATCATGTTGAAGGAGCATGAATAAGCCCTAGGGTATGTGCACCGAGTTTTTTTGGGGGATGCTGTGGATCCCTAAAGCTTTGTCCCGGATCGCTGAAAGATACTGATCTCCTTAGTTCATTTTCTATATGAGAGATATGAAAGGAGTAAGTCATGCCGACGATGTTAAATAAACTTGGTTTTGATAATCCAGATGCCACTTGTGACATTCCATTGATGTAATTTTATTTATGCTTTGTTCATAAATTGTGTCTACGACATTAAATAAACTTGGTTTTGATCATTTTAAATTGTTTATTTCCTTTTTTGAGCAATATTATGCTTGGTGTTCATGGTTGTTTTGTAGGAAACACTTGGTTTTGGAGAAAATGACCAAGGAGGAAAAGTGAGCAAACGGGGTAGGACAAGTCCAACTTATGGACCGTTTAGTCGTGCATGGTCTGTGAATGCTAGAATTTTCAACCAAGGAGGTCAAAGTAAACCCCAACTTCCGGGCCATGTAGACATGCACGATTCGCAACACTCAAAAATTTCTCCATCTTCAAATCACCCACCTCTTCCCTACCACCCCCAAATACCACCCAAACCTACTTATCCGCAAACACAACTCGAAACCAATTAGGTACTTCTTTCTTCATTGTGATTTTAATGCTTTACTCGAGTTGTTATGTATGATAGTGATTGTAATTGGACTTTCTTGATGAGAGGCTGTGAGTAGAGTATAATATGTAGTGGTAATTTGTTCATTAGATCTCATGATTGTGCCACTAAGGATATATTTTGGTGTTCATTTTCATTGTGTGTATTTTCTCATTTTCTCTCCTTGACATGTGTCTTAGAAGGTTTATTTTCATTGAGGACAATGCAACCTATAAGTGTGGGGGAGGGGAATAAGATGATACTTATGATTAGTGGTTTAGTTTAGTTGTAGTAAATAGCTATTTTGAGAGCAATTTTTAATTTTGAAAAATGGAATAGAAATAATTCCGTTAAGTTGAAAACCCGATAGGGTAACTTAGGAAAAATTGGGAGGCCCAAATACGTTGAAAACTCAAAATGACAACCTATGAAAAAGTGAGAGGCCAAATAGTGTGGAAAAAGGTGAGGATGAGCATTGGAAAAAATTTGTGTGAAGCTAGAATGAAAATCCGAGAGGACTCCTAGGAAAAATGAGAGTAAATGAGAGAAATTGAAATGTTCTATGCTTCTCTTAGTTTGTCTATTTCGTAGCTTCTTTTGTAGAGTAAGCTAGTTTTACACTTTTATTTTGTGCCTCACCTTTGTTTGGTATGATGGTTGTTTAGCCTTTAGGATGTGAGAGTGTAAGAGATTCTTATGTCTTGGGGCTTGGGTAGTATATGAATAAGATATTGGGTGTTTTGGGAAAACCTTTAAATGCTAGTTTACACTTAAATCTTTGCTTGTTCTTGTTTGATCGAGAACGAGTAAAGGTTTGAGTGTGGCTGATTTGATGAGACGTCAAATTCATGTATTTTTCGAAGCATTTAACATCTTTTTTGTTATCTTTTTGTTGGAAGATTGCTATATTTAGGTATATTTACATCATAAGGGGTTTAGATGATCGTTTTCGGTTTTCATATCTAAATGCTTCATTTTGTAACACATTTTTAGTCTAATGATTTTTTTATCCTTACGAGCATCTAGATTCCTTTTTGTGAGCTTAATTTGTAGATTTCCCGTAAGTACTTTGGAGTGGTTTAGTAAAGGTCATTCTCAAGGATGGTAGAAGATTGAAAGTCAGTCAAAACGTGATAGAAGATAGAAGGGTCGAAGAAGGAAGACAAAGAAGCGGATGAATTGTGACCCGGAAGTTTGGAACAAGTTCTTAGAACAATCCGATAAAAACCAGCCTCCAAGGGTAGTACCATTGGATTCATCTTCTCGAGCACTATAAAATTGACTGCAAGAACTCCCGAATCGGATCAGCTGTTCACCCGTAGTAACGCAAAAAAGTTGAGGAAAAGAGAGACCGACGGGCACGCGGATCGTGCACTTAGGCGCCCGTGTGTGTGCCTATGCCACTTTTCACTTTTTATTGACCAACTCTTGTACAATAAATACCTTCTATCTTATCCTCTCTTCATAAATTTTCTCTTGGCCGAAAATTCACCATTCCAAACCCTAGGTTCCTCTTTATTTTCATCTTTTCTCTCTTTATTTTTTGTATAAATTTTTCTATGAATGTTAGTATGATTTTTATTAGTTAAACTTATAACTTGGGAGAAATTTATTGAAGTTTCCTAGCCCATGTAATGAGAACCTTTATTTCACTCTTTCTTGAAGAATTTATTACTTAGCATTTATTGTGCCACTAATGTGTATGTTTACTTCATTTATGCTATGGATTGTTTGAGAATATGAAATCTTTGTATGATTAAGTGTTAGGGTGTTAGGAAAGTATACAATTTCTTAGCTCTTTAGCATGAAAATCCAAGAAAATGGAATTAGAAATTCTTGTTGTGAAAATGATGTTAATCTTGCTAGATAATTATGACACTAAAAGGTTGAACCTTGAATGTTGATTGTTCTAGGTTAAATATAATAAATGTTTTGTTTGGTTAAATGGGTAGGCATTTGGTAGAATGCTTGTACAGTAGTTGTTATCAAATCTATGGTTCCTTGTGTATGATGTCATTAATGAAATACATTTAGGCATTGTTTGTCAAAAGTAATCATTAATGAGGTTTGCAAATTGTCGTTGATTGCTTTTGTGAATTAATATTAAGAAGAAAGGAATGTTTATCTTCAAAATTGAAATGTAAGCATTCACCATAGGTAATGAATGTGATGGAATGAGTGAATGGTTCTATGATCTATAAGAGATTTGGAAGTGAGAATCAATTACCCCCAAGGCTTTGTCATTGTTGATTTTATCATCTTTTAGTAGTTTGTTGCATGATTAGTATAATTACCTTTGATTGGTAATTGTCTTTCATAACTTAGGAAAAACCAATCCCCCCCTCCCCGTTACTTGCTTATATATATAGACACACACACACACACACATATATATATATATATCTACAAATAAGAGGGATTTTCCTAATGGTTCATGCATATAAGGTGGATAAAAGCATATGCATGAACCATTAGGAAAATCCCTCTTATTCGTAGACGACCCCGATTTGCCACTATCTACTTAGTTGTATTTAGAAGCACTTTAGGGTTATAAATTGTATTTTTGAGAGGTACATCGACGACCTCACATATACATGGTTATTTAAAAAACAATCTTGTACAACGAATATGCCATGGCTCTGAATAGGTCAATATTATACCCAAGGAATCCCCCAATCCTTGGATACTGGATCAGTAGCTGATTTGAGAGAGCGCTGCAAAAGAAGGATAAAGAGCTCCAGTGTCACATCATTTAGGCTATATGGTGTACATGGAATAGTGAAACAACACCGTTATTGGAACCTCCGTTATAAAGAGATCTCCCAAATAATGATTGTGCAACCAAGAAGGAGAAATATAGACCCCGGAAGCAAGTATGTGGGAGCTAATCACAGAGAACCAAGAGTATGAGGGCACTTACAAGGAAAGCTCAAAATTAAGAGATATATAAGTACACTAGTTAAAAGAGGATTATACATATGTTGGACACATATCCAGACAGATATGGTCTTTCACTCAAGAAATGGTTAAGCAATTGTTGTGTGGTGTGCAAGTATTGTCAATGAGAACCATACATGGGAATGGTCCAAGAATGGCGCCATCTTCCGTACAAGTTGAACTCACTGCCATACAAGGAGAAATGATATAAGCTATAAACTGCAATGTATTGCATGTGTTCATCCGCTGCTACTGCAAAATATGCTCTTAGGTTTATCCGGAACTATCAAGAGTGCCACCAAATATCTCACCATTACTGTATTAAATTCTACTATTGGCTATGAATTTTAATAAATTTTAGATTGTAAAAGTAAATAGGGTATTTGTAATGAGTGCTCATAAATTAGCATGGGCGGCAATGAACAAAACCACCCCAACTCCACTCAATGAATTTATCCTTCGGTTTGTTCAAAAAAACCAACTTGGCCTCTTTAACTTCCATATTCCAATACTATGCATCCACATATCTATGATAAAAGTCATCAACGATGTTATCTCCACCGAGTTTTGAAAATAAGTGGACTTATTAAAATAACTGACAGATGGTGGTAGATTTAATCCAACGGTTGCAACTTAAAAAGATACGTTCTTCTTATTTAATTGAAAGAAAATTTAGAAGCAATTTAAAGCTAGGTAAGAATTAAGAAGCTGGGTAAGAATAAAAATGTCGATCACCTTTACCTCTTTGTAGGTGCCGTAGAAGGTGGTGAATTTGAAGACAACCATCATAGGAAGTAGAGAGGAGTGAATTTGAATGCAAGTGATTGGCTGCTATAGTTGCTGTAATTGTGTTTCGTTACCACTAATGTGTTGTAGCTTTTAGAGGTAGAGTGATTTAGTAATGCATTCCCGATATTTGTAAATTTGTCTCAAGTAACCTATCTTCAAGTAATGTGTTAATAGTACATGATGTACTACTTATTTTCTTGCGCATTCTCTTCATTATGAAATTTAGTGTATCATGCATCTTTCCAATCTTAACATCTCCTTTGTAATTTAGTTTTACTTTTTTTATATTGTCTCCTCGTGTTTTTCGCATTCGCAATTTTCTTATCTTAAAATTTTGAAGTTGTCCATCACTATTTCTCTATCATCTTGGAGGTTTTAGGTTTGTATATTGCTCAAAATTTCATATATTTATCTCTATTTGCACAATTAATGTGGGTTGAATTTTATTATGATTTCTAGGTTAAATTAATAGTGTGACTATTGGGAGAGTACATGGAGTACTAAAATTTATAATGCTTTATTTGTGCAAGGTTAAGCTGTAACGTGAGAAAGAGGAACCCAAAATTTTAGCCACGTTGAAAAATCAAAATTGTCGATATGCAATATATACCATGCAGAGACCCTGGAGTAATTACCGCTAGAGATCCTCCAAACACTACCACTGCCCACCATATGCCGGAACCCTCCTACCACCACTATCCACCACCAACAGCCACTTACCACCCGTACACGTGCCTTACACCCAAGTAAAAACACAATCTTTATAAAATTTCATCAATTCCAACAATACAGTACTTAGATTGTCAAAAATAAATACATAGGAGAGAACACATCCTACATGAATATTTTTTTAATAAAATTATTTGCTTGTTGAAATGGCGGCAACGGCGGCGTTGCTGAGAGTCTAGGGTTGGATGGGTGGGAGAGGGTTTATTCAACGGTGAATGAAGCATTTGGAGCACGAACGAAGGCGAGCATTAAATATGGAGAAGGATGTTAGGAGAGAATCAAATCGCGAGTGATCTAGAGAATGATGTCTGCGAACACCAAATGACGTGTGATTTGGTGACGGTTGGAGGTGGTTGTAATTTTTGGTGACGGAGGTCGAGCAGTAGGGATGACAATGGGGAGAGGCAGGGTGGGTTCGGATTATGGTCCTTCCATACTCATGCCCACCTAAAATTTTAATACTCATACCCACCCTATCACTCATGGCGGGTACAACATTAAAATTCACACCTACCTCATCACCCACTTTGTTCTCCCTACCCATTTCAATATTTTGTACTCACCCCACATATATCTTCAAAAATACCTAAATTTTGCTTTAAAATAATATTTTAATTAAAAAATTTAATAATTACTTGCATGAAAATATTATAAGTAAGATATGTTCATTATGGATAAAATAGTTCAATTAATATGTATATAGCGGGTCTAGTGGGGCGGGGTGGGGCGGGGCGGAGATGAGGCAGTTGTGAACTAATATTCACGTCCACTACCCATGGAATGTATTATTTTTATATCCATACTCGTTCCACCCCACCAAAACTACCTCCATACCCACCATATTGGGGCGGATGTAAGGTGAACCTCCACCAAAATCCACGCCACTGACATCCTTATCGAGCATTGAGGGAATAATGACGATAAAAATTGGTTTTTAATTTTTGTGGTTGGATTTTTGTGACTTTAGATTAAGGTTTAGTTTGTTTTGGGTAATAACATATAAGCCCATAATTCAAAATTGCAAATTTTATAAAATTCTAATATTAATAAGGGTAAGTTTTTCTCTTCTTTCTCTCTCTAGGATGATCCTAGTGTGAAGATTTTCAAATCTTCAACCTATCGAACTTCAACAGAAGTTTTGATTATTATTCAGTGGAATTCAAATTTGAATTCAAATGAGGACATTTATTTTACACAGTTTTGAGAATTACACTCTGATTGGAAAAAATCAATAAATTATGTTGATTGGAGTTTTTTTCCATTCAAATCAATTATTCACAATTCCTTTATATCATCACCTTCACCACACACTTGCACTCATCTAATTCATACAAATTGAGGGGGAAATTCCAATCATCCTCCATTTTCAAGTAATTAATCTTGCAACCATGTCAATTGCGGAGTACCTGATTGAGCGCTACGCAAACTTGAATATTACAAAGAGTGAAAAATCAATAAACAGTAATAAACAAAATAGCCTTCTTACGAGGAAAAAATCTATCTTGCTGAAAAAATTCTCACCCTAAAGACCAAGAAGGTGGAGTTAAAGATCACCTTGATCAGTAAGTGATGGAGATTCAAAAATGGGGTGGATGGATTTTCCATGGGAAGGAACTTGGAGATCTTTCAGTTCTTCGATTGTGAAGACCGGAAAACAGTGATCGACAACTCTCCCTGGTCGTTCAAAAAATATCCAGTGGTTGTGAACGCCCACCCTTAACGAATTCCCGTTCGTAGGTAATAGTTAATTTAAGAATATTGTGAACTTGATCGATGATCACAACTACTCCTTCTTTCTTCTAATGTAAACACATATTGCGTGCGCGCACAGATATATCTAACAATCATAATTTAATATTTTTAATAGTGCACATTACAAATAATTCAAAAAATTTAACGTAATTATTTATCATATGCATACTAATATAAAAACATTATGCTGAATCTTCCTATTTTTTTGTAACTAAAGTGAATATCTCAAAGAAAATTTTAGAGCGATTTGGTGTTATATCCTATTTTTCCTTCTCCGACTACATCCTGAATCATTTTCAAAAATATTTTTTTAAAAAAAGAGAGATTTTAAAAAGCAATGTAAAATGTAAAATTTATTATATTATTCATTTTTAGTACATTATTTAAAAGTATGACTTCTCTAAATAAGTGAGAAAAAATTAAAGAAAATAAATAATGAGTCATAATAAGCCAACATCGAGAGAATTGTTAGAAGTAAACTTCGCATATTAAAAATTGAAAGTTTAATCAGATAAGAAATAGTTGTTAAGTTTAAATTAAATAGCTACATAACAAAATAAATTGAAATTGCTATAACTAATATGAAATTATCGGAAAATATGTAAAGACTCGTGATGTCGAAACTACAACTGAAATCAATATTAATAATCCTCTACTCATTCCAAATCATGAAAATGAAAAAGTTACTAGTAATAATAGAATTAAGTAAATAAATGTATTAGAAAAATAAGAAGAAATATAAATTAGTAAATATAAATCTTATAATCAATGAATAAAAGAATAAGGAAAAAATAGAAGAGAAGTAAAACAAACTAAGTAAATGGCTGCCTACACCTTATATACGTGTTCCATTTCTTATTCAAAAGCCTTTGGAAAAATTTGAAGCATCATCACGCATTGTCTTCCATGCAACTAAGTCGGCAGAATTGGCCAAAGCTATGAAGAAATTATTCCCTTCCCTCCCTTTCATAAAATGAAGAATGGAATCGCTGTAATTTCAAATCACTGAACTACGTTCAATCCGATTCAATCCCGTGAGTGTTTTCATCGTCCAAGCACAAACAGAATATGGCATGCTATATTGTGCCTATTGCTTTAAATGTGTTATTATGAAATTTCACATTAGGTATAAAATATTATGTTAATATTGTGATTATGATTGTTAATTATTTTGGTTTCATAATAATTAAGTACGGCGTGAACTTTATCACACTGTGCTAGATTATTGTGATATTACGTGAATTTAATTATTGTGATATTATATGGATGACCAACTTGTATTTTATCTTGTCGTGTCAAACTTGGTTGCGTGTTACTTGATTACTTGTTTTGATTATTGGGGGGTCCCCGACGCGATTGTAGTTTAATCCAAATCAACGGTGAATGGTATTGACCGGACCGTACGATCGATCGGCTACTCGTGGCGTTATCGGTATGCTAGCATAACCTTATAGTAATGATACGATCTCGTAACTGAACATATTGGGCGCGGTTGACAAATATGTATTCCTGAATCTGATAGCCTTTGGCCACTACTGAAAAGGTTATGCTCTGTATGTTAGTCAGAGTTGCCATTTAGGCACTTGACTGCAATTTGGCACTAACCATTTGTATTCTTTACTATGTGTTGGGATTTATGTGACTATTTTTTATTTGATCACTAAAACTCCACTTGGTAAATACTGGCGATGGAACCTCACTAAACAAGGAGCTCACCCTAGTTTAAACAACCTAACAGGTGTAGCCGATCATATGGAGTGAGAGCTCTGTGCGAAACCTTTACTTCATTTGGGGATAGGATCCTAAATGAGCTTTTAAAGCTAGAAACCAGTTTAGAAAGTTTATTGTTAAATAATGTAAAATATTTTTATAAGACTTTCATTGTAATAGTAAGTTAGTTTTTGAATTGTAAAATCGCTTCTACATAATCTGTATTGATCGTTACTGCATGTTAGTAATACGATTAGTTGGATTCTTAGTAACACGCTCAGGTCCGATCTTGCACTTGCGTTGAGAAAGTTGGTCGAAGTTTTGGGGTGTTACAGTGGTGCTCATGGAAACGGATGATATTTGAATATGTTCAAATATTCACTTTGAAAATGCCTCTTCTGAGTTCATCTCTACTCCTTCCTATTGCACTCTGTAATATTTGTCTAAAGTGGAGAGGAGTGAATATGAAATTTACATGCCTACTTGCATTGTTAATGATTTTTGAATTCTAAAATTAATCCCAAAACACATTCAATTAACTCATTCCTCCATAAACCATTCCCCTCATTTTTTCTAACACCTCTCGCCTCCAATTAGAACTCCAACTCCCCCCTTCCCATTTTGTCTTCTCTTTTCTTTTGAGACTCAACCTTCCCACCCCAAACCCTAGTCTCCTAGGAGGTCGTCGTCGTACCTCTCAAAAATACAATTTATAAACCCTAATTGCTTCCTAACTACAACTAAGTAGATAATGGCAAGTCGGGTTCGTCCACGAAGAAGAGGAATTTTCCTAAGGGTTTACACATATAAGGGTAAATACTAGACTAATATGTATATATATACATATATATATAGAAGAAAGCATGAATGGGGGGGGGGGGGGTTGGTTGCTTTTCTAAGTTATGAATTGAAAGACAATGCAACTATCAAAGTGAACTAGTTATGCTATCATGCAACAAGTTACTAAAAAGATGGTAAAATCACAATTAACAAAGCCTTGGGGGCAATTTATTCCCACTTCGAAACCTCTTATAGATCATAGACTCATTCACTCATTCATTCACATTAATTGCATATGGGGAATGTTATCACTTCCATTTGAAGATCAACATTCAT